>JAECMU010102103.1:8019-19255 GCA_016106625.1 Dracogyra subfuscus
GTAAGCTGCAAATGGTTGGCTGAACTTTAACCAATAGGATCAAGTTAAATGAAACCGCTACAAAAACTACATTTTTGTTGGCGTCAACGGAACCGATTTGGCAAAATCATACTTCAAAGTATTGGCTCATTATGGTTAAAACAGTAAACTACTTTTTAAACATATTCTTATTATTGCATATAATAAACAGGAACCATTTATACCTACCCATCCTGCACCGAAATACAATTATTTAATGTTTTAAACAAACTTTATTTTTATTTTTTATTTTATCCTAACCCAAACCAGTTACACTGGTACATTTTGATAAAGTATGTCATGAACACCCTCCCTCCCATATGCTCTTGCATGTGATATTCAACCCCTCCTGTTCATGGCGAGTACATATTTTATTTAGATGTCCCATAACCTATTAACATCATAAAAGTAACAACAAAAAGGGTTACAGCATCAATTTCATTGTATTTAGGTAACAAAAAAACTTGCCTATCAAGATAAAATACATTTCACATATAAACTAAAGATACAAAAGTTGTAAGCACATGAATGTATAAATTAAAGGTATTAACACAATATTTTTCTACATCAAGTACTACTTGTACTTAATTATGGATTCATGTAATGAAATTACTATACATGTAGATATGTATTAAGCACTCCAGGAATACAAAAGAATAATTATATTTATTAATGCTAGGTTTGACTGAATTCCATGGCAATGGGTTTGACATGCATTCACATGCCCAGTGAAACAGTCCCATATTTCTTAAATTTTAGAATTTTTGTTCAAGAGAATGTGTTGTTTCAATAAAGGACAGTTTTCCTCCAAGTTTTTGTTGAAGACTTAAAACTCCAAAGTGCAAGACTGAATAATATATATATAATTTTACTGTGCTGGCAGAAACACTGTTCACAGATTCCCCTGGCTTCCATGCAGCAGGAACCTGACAGCATGCAACTCATCTTAGAGGCCTGCATCTGTCTTCATAATTTGATGAGAATGTGCTATCCTGCCATTCAGAATGCTGTGGAGGATGTCAAGCATCAACTGATCCCAGGTGCTTGGAGAGCTGTTGCAAACATGAATGAGGTGAACAACATGACAGGGCCCAACCGTGACAGCACTACAGCCAAGAACCAACAAGAATACCTCAAGCTGTACTTCAGTTCACCTGCAGGCTCTGTGCCTTGACAGGATGATATAAAAAGCTAAAAAAGACCGTTCTAAAATTCAAAAGTACATAGTACACAATAGTGTCTATTTTAAATAAATATGGTTGTAATTATGTAAATGAAATAAATTTTGTTCTGTTTCTTTTATGCATAATGTCTTGCTTAAATAAAGTCATATTAACTTAAACTTAGACGTAAAATCCCAATTGGCTAATTATTATTATTATATGGTAATATATTTTGGCATAGTTGTATGACTTTGGTGTAACTGGTACTTCTTGGGAATCTCACCCTGACATCAGTCAGGCATATTATATTGTATAATAGGAGCCCATGATTTTCAGTCATTTCGTGAAATGACTAACATCTTCAGTCATTTCATGAAACGACTGAGGGTCACAGGTATTACGCAAAATGCAGATTGACTGCAACATATATACCTGGTGAACTGGAATTCAATGCAGTAAATTGAGGTGCATATAATAATAAATGGATGCCTTTATTTTGTACAATATCCTCAATAAAACATGATGAGCAACTGTCTCTGACACTGAAAATTGAACTGTATATGACAATTATGACAATTAAACTGTCTCTGGAACACTCACTGTCTCTGGCACACTAATTATCCTTGTTCCTGTTGAAGGTGGTTGATCCATGTTATAACCTGTGCTGACCAGCCTCTCACTAAATGAGTTGTTCAAAAGAGTGATGTCACTGGCCTCTGGAATGCTGCTGCTCAGATTGAAAGAAGACTCGCCGGCCTGCACAGGAGTGATGCCATCTAGCACACGATCCTCCTCTGCATTCAACTTCTTTTTTGATTTCTTGGGGTGCATGTCTAAGATAATGGGTGCATCATAAGTCCGCACGGTGGATGGCTGGACCAGCTGGTCCTCATCCCCGTCATCATCCCCAGCCTCTCCAGTATCCCATGCATCTCCAAGAGTAGTATCGCCTCAGCTGCCTTGGCCTTGATCTACAAAGACAAAAATAAAGACAATTATTTCACAAATTTTCCATTTTTACGATAACCTGAAAATTATATATAATGTTTGATTTAAACTGACCACTGTGCAATGCTGTACTTCATATATATGAGTCATCAGGAAAGCAAACTGCCAACACCTACTGGTACAGAATAATTTAACACAACCAAGTGAACACCACAAGTCAAAACGTAAATCTATTACGCTCATCCAGCAGATCGCATGCGGTGTTTGACCTACATTTGTTTGCATGGCCTTTGACACGGCTTTGTTTATATCTGCGGCTTATAAAACGGTGCATCTTATATATGAATGGATCCTCAAAAATGTGTAAAAAACAGGGGTACGGGTTCTACAAGGGTGCGTTATATACTCCGCAAAATATGGTACTCATTTATCACTGGTCTTCTCATCTCTGCTGACTTGTCATCCCAGAGCTTATCCTTCCTTTGTGTTTATAGGTGTTCAGTTTCTTGTTATGAAGGCAGTCATTTTCCTATATCCACTCAGCCATGGCTTTCTCCTCTGCAAGAGTGATATCTGTGGTCTTCTTGACTTTGGTAAGGGAGGCTGGGGTGGCATCTCTAGAGGATGGCTCAGCTGCACTACTCTCCTCTGGAGGCTCTTCCTCGTGAGAGCTGTGAGCAGACTCCGATGGGGGAGGACTGATCAACCATGGAGACTGATGGAAACCGTATTCCTTGACCCCTGCCTTGTCCTTGGATCCACACAGAGCGCATTGAGAGCACACTGATGATTAAATTGGGAATGTATAGGGTTGCAGTGAGAGCATAATAAGTGAGTCAAGAGCGCACTGTAAGCTACTGTAAGCACTCTGGTGTCATGGATTTCACAATTTTCAGCGATGTCACTGCACTTTGTTGAACATTTTCAAAGTTTGGGACATCACAGTAGAGTGTCACAGGGGTATTACAAAGAATGAAATCATGTATGATGTGTATTACAGGGCTACAAACTAACACTCATCGTAAATGAGTAGAAATCATTGGGGATGCATGAATTGAATTTGAATCCTATTTCAGTCCATACATTTGTATAATTTTAAAAATGCCAGTTGACATAATGCAATTTTGTTGAATCTTTAACATTTTGTCAGACATTTTGTAATTTTTACATTTAATCTTAGAGAAAACTCACTACTTTTGTATGCTATGCAGCACTTTTCCACAGATAGGTATATCAACAGATTTTAAACAGCAGTTCTCTAACTATAATTTTTTTTATTTATTATAAAAATGTATCCATTAATTTCCAAGATTTTTCTTTATACCCTCTGGCAGAAACCCTGTGTCTATGTGGAAGTGCATATAAAAGATCCCTTGATAATAAGAGAATAATAAATTCATGTGCCTATGTAGGGTCATTAAATTAAACAAACTTTAAATTTAAAAAATTCTCAAGAAAACCTAAATGGTGTTATTATTAATATGCCCTAATAACTGCTATTATTGAATATTTTCCAACTCATCAATACAATTAATAAATATAATGTATTAACTTAATTTAGTACACACCAGTATAAGATATTACTCCTGTCATAAAAATCACTCGAATATTTAACTAGTGTCATATTGACATGACCATGACATAGATCACTTGCTGACCCAGTTCATAGAAAAATGTGTAGTAGGTCTCGACATCTTACTTCTGCATTGCAGCTTGTTTGCAGTTGGTTTGTAATAAATAAAATACTAAACTAGCTTGGCTGTCATATCATTTTTGTGAAACTTGTGATGTTATGTTAACTTGTGCTGTGCGAAAACGTTCTCCTTTTCCCCCCAAATAGGATCAGATACATTGCTTATCAAACTAAAGAATGGATGAAGTGACACTGACCTCAATAAATAGATCATAATAATTTACAAGGGACATAATTGAATCATGAATTTGTTCCCAAAAATACTCATATAATTTCTATATTTTCACTGTAACTAAAATACAGTGGAAATATGACTTTTTACTTAATTTCACTTTTATGGTTTCTGTAGATGTATTAATAATATGCATAGCAACGAATTTGCTTAACTTGTTATCTGTGAAAAGCATATTTTCACATACTGCTCCTGCTTTGCAATTCATGAAAACATGGTTTTCACACAACACTCTATCATTGATAAAAACCATATTCCAAAAAAACAAAACATGAAATAGCCTCTATTTATATTTAATAGCTATGTATATAATAAATTGCAATATGTATCACAATACAAATGCACATATCACAGTATATTAAAATATGAAAAATATTAGCAAAAAATACTCGACCCTAGTTAGGAATGCTTGAGCTGTACAAAAGTTTGGGCTTGTTTATCAAATTTATGGAAATAATTTTACTCACACTAGGATGGGAATTTGTTGTTAATCTTTTTGTATGATTGCTCATGGAATGTAATTTGTCTGTTTTAATATAATGAACTTCACTTGCAAAGATAGTCTACTACCAGAATATATTCAAGTACATGTACGTTAATGAAATGTATTTTATGTATAATGACAGGAAGTCCTTGTTAACGTTTTGGGTGAATAGCCCAGTGGTAAAGCGCTCACTTGATGCAGGGGTGTAATATTTTCTTTGAGAATGGCCAGTACAGCACAAATTGAAATTTTGAGTAAAAGTCAGTATCTATCTGTGATATTTGTACAGTTCTTTACATTGCTTTTATTTAAATCATGAATTTTTATATTGATGTTTATCATCACCTTATTTGTTTACATTATCATAGTTTGACACCCAATAGCCGATGTGTTTTTCGTGCTGGAGTGTAGTTAAACATTCATTCATTCATTTGATCCCTGTAAGTGAACCATGACTGGTATATCAAATGTCGTGGTATGTGCTATTCTGTCTATGGAATGGTGCATATAAAAGATCCCTTGCTGCTAATCAAAAAGAGTAGCCCATGAAGTGGCGATAGTGGGTTTATTCCTTCAATATCTGTGTGGTCCTTAACCATATCATGTCCCATCGCCATATAACCATAAATAAAATGTGTTGAGTGTGTTGTTAAATAAACCATTTCTTTCCTTCCTTGTTAAAAGTTTTCAACTAATGTAAGGATACTTAGAACTTGACTATACCCCAGGGTTAAGATTTTTAAAACTATTTTACAGATCAGTGCTCTAGTGAAGCAAACAGAGAAAATTACATTGTCTGGAACAAGGAACCTAAAGGAAAAGGTTTAAGTGTTAACATCATTAGTTATATGTTTTGCTGTTATATGTGCAGTTTTTCTTATATTCATTTGACTGGTATGAAATGGATACTTTACTTCCATGCTGCAGAGGAAAATATTTCAACATATTCAACTGACATTCCAATTGTATGTTGTGCTAATTAATATTCCAAATGTTTATATATGCCAGAAAATAATTTCATTGCTTAACTGAAACACAACAGCCTTTCAATATTCGATAAGAATCAAAACATATTTTCTGTGTATTAGATTTACCAATTTTCTAACATTAGAAGAGTGTATTACTAATTGCTGTTGTCATGGAGATCCAGATATCATTCAGGGTACACATAAAAAAAAAAATGTATTGTAGTATGGGTAGCCAACTTTATAATGCTTTTTCTATGGACTATATTTTCATACTGCCAACATTATTTTGTGCCACAAACATTTACAACATATTTTGGTTCTCGAATTGTTTTGCTACCACTGTACTTCTGCGTCTCTGTACTTCTGTTTTCAATCATCATCCTAAAAGAGTCCCATGCATCTTAAACATAATGCTTTTAATAGATATAATTAGTATGTAGACATTATTTCATTTTAGAAAAAGGATGAAGAGGCAAATAAAAGTCATCCAGACTCAAACACTAATATGAAGCATGTAAGAGGAAAGAAAAGAGCATTATCCAGAATAGATCATGTGAGTTAGCATTACATTATAATTTACAAAAAGTAAAATAAGTAATTTAATATTAATTTTGTTTATAGTTTTAACTAAAATTTTGTTTAAAAAGCATATAATTAATAATTATCTATGTGGTATTAGGATTGGCCAACAGGCATACACTTATATTAATTCCTCTTCCTACATTTTAAAAATACAATATTTTGTTTGAAGCCATTATGACAAATCTAATAAATGCTATTGGACAGTAAGTGAAACTAACAAAGTGAAGGGAAGAAAAGGACTGATTGGATATTCTTATATTTAGAAATGAGTGAAAGTAAAATTGGTGAATGGTTAAGGCATCTGAAAACATATGTGGGGTGGAGGGTGAGATAAAATATGTACTGAGTATGTAATAAATGTAGTAAAGCTTACATTAAAATAAAAATTGTGATGCCATTTTTATTTCAGTCAAAAGAATTTGAACTTGATGACAGTCAGGATTCTCAAGAACCATGTAGAACTCGTAGAAGAAAGACCAGTGTAGTTAGCCAATCTATTTTGGTTTAAATGCTGGTACATGTACTTATTATTATCCATTAAGCCGTTTAAATATTCTACAGATTTGTTAATTTATTATTAAAATATTATTGGATTTGTTTTGTGGGTTTTTTTTCAGGAGTGGGTGGAGTGTTTTTCTCTTTTTTTAAATTATGTCTTATATGATGTTTTATATATTTCTCAGTCATCTGGAACTTCAAGTCTGAATATCTTTATAGAACATATAATTTATTGTATGATGGTACAACATTGAACATATATTTATGTTTTCATGCTCATTCATCTATATGTTGCATTGTTGCTGTGGATGCCCTCTTTGTGAATGATCTAACATCTTTGAAACATACATTTCTGAATCCATCATACCACAGAACCTATAAAGAGTCACATTACTGATCATTTTAGATCAGTTTTGCAGTTGCTAAGAATATTAGTTTTGCAGTTGCTAAGGAGAGAAGTATTACAAAGTAGCAGATGTGAACTGGCTGTAACCAAAATCATATAGGGCAACAACCCCAAGTCAAGTCCAAGTCCAAGTCCAAAAGGTTTTACGTACACGTTCAGAACAAGCTGTTGTAGCGTACGCCTGTCACAGTCACGGGGACCGGCCTCGGCCGGTTCCCCTCGTCTGTGACAGGAAAAGGTGTGGGGGTGGGTTAAGGAGGGACCGCCTGCGCTATCAGGTTCAAGAGAGAACCAGTAGCCCAATCAACTTGGGGGCAGGCAACAACCCCAGTATTCGACCACTTAAGTAAGAAATTATTATATTATTATAACATATTAATTTTATTGGCATTTGCTAATATTTGTTTTTCTTTGTAAATACTTTCTAGCAATGCTATTCATTGAATAGACACAAGTTTTGTTAATGCGGCATACGCCGACTAGAGTAGGTTTGAGTGCCGCAAGGAACAGTATGCAGTATTCGACCAGCTGACCCAGTATTCAACCACTTTCTAATTGACTAATAAACCTAAACTTTAAAGATTATTTGATGGTAAATGCAGCATATATCAAACAACTAAATCCAAAAAGTGTTGATTTTAAAAATTTTAACACATATTCATGCATTTACACACGCACGCACATATTTATAACCATATAACTAATTTAATGCGTTGAGTGCATCGTTAAATAAAACATTTCCTTCCTCGTTGTTGTGTATGTTTATAATGTAACCCTCCAAAAAACCCACAAAAAACCCAACAAAAACAGAAAACAACAAAACAAACAACAACAACCTATAGTGGAAATATTGTACACATTCACACATGCACAATTACTTTCTGGTGAACAGTCTCTTTGGTCCTATCTCAGTTTACAAATAATGATATTATAGACTGAAAATAGAATAAAACATAATTGTGTAAGTCCTGACAAACAGCACCAAAATGACATAAAACTATTAAATTTGTGGTTCTTAGGAGTTTATTTTGGGAATGTATCCTCAAGCTTTTCTATTGGTCGAATACTGGGGCAAACCTGTCTATCATATGCCATTATTTGATCACGTGATCACGTGATTAAAATTATAATGACTGAGGTCACATTGCATTGCCAGCTCCATTTGATTATAAATAAAGACATTAAAGACATTTTCAAAGACTTCAAATGGATTAAAAGTATTGCAAATGTTCACGGAATGTTGGATGATGTAATAGCATGCTATAATAATGGCAGACGTTCATATTATCATTATAGTCGATGAATATGTACTTATATTCATTCACATGGTTATCGGCTGCTATAGCGTTTCCAGAAGAACAAATGTTCACCCTATGTTCAAAATACTTTGGGAAAATCTATATACTATTCAGTTTAAACGAGTATGGTAATGAAATAAATACACTGGTCGAATACTGGGGTAACTGCCCTATATATGTGCAGTTTCTTGAATTGTATAATCAGGATGGTGTTCCACTATACTAGTGTGACAAAAGCACATCTGCCATGCTACGATGCTCATATATCAGATTTGTGTATTTCCCTTAAAATCTAAACTTTTTCACATATATTACACCCAATTTCTCGCCCACAAGCTAATAAATGCACCACAAACTCTCACCACAAACATAAGCTACACACCATGACTGGTACATTAAAGCCCATGGTATATGCTATCCACCACAAACATGAGCTACACACAAGAGGCATGTAAGATGTTATGGCATCTAAGATGTTATGTTTAGCTCATTTGCTTGAGGTGCTTGTGTCACAGGCTCGAATCACCTCAGTGGATCCATTAGGTGATTGGATTTTTTTCTCGTTCCAACCAGTGCACCACAACCGGACAAAGACTGTGGTATGTGCTTTCTTGTCTGTGGGAAAGTGCATATAAAAGAGCTCTTGCTGCATTAGGACAAATATAGCGGGTCTGATGACCAAGAGTCAGAATTACCAAATAGCCATCCCATTCCATCCAGTACACCATGACTGGTACATCAAAGGCTGTGGTATGTGCATCCTGCCTTTGGGTTGGTGCATATAAAAGAATCCTTGCCGCTAATCAAAAAGAGTAGTGCGTAAGTGGTGACAGTGGGTTTCCTCTCTCAATATCTGTGTGGTCCTTAACAATATGTACGACGCCATATAAGTTTTTGCAACTAAAATCCATGGTGATCATTTTGTTTTAAAGGTATCCTAAAATCTCTGATGCATTAAAATAGGCTCCCCATAAGTCAGTTGGAGTATTAAGGGTTTTAATTTTTATTGTTGATTTTGTTTAAGGTGGATGCCATTCTGTCAGCTTTGGTATATATTGATATATATATTGCTTTAAACCAACTCCATGCCCCCAATTGTGAAAGTTCATTTTATTTAACAACACCACCAGGCTATTGGGTGTCAAGCATTTGGTAATTTTTACCAACTTGGCAAACTTGCTTCATATTTCCATTAGTACCAAGCCACCATCCCACAGAAAGGATAGCACAAACCAAATCCTTTTATATACCAGTCATGGTGCACTGGCTGGAATGAAAATAGTCTAATGCATGGATGGGCCCAATAACTGGGATTGATTCCAGACCGATCACACATCAGGTGAGTGCTTTATCACTTGGCTATATCCCGTCCCACGGTGTGAAAGAGACAGGAAAGATAATCCACTGTCTAGATTTTCAAAAAGTGTAACATGATATTACATATGTTCATAGTACAGTATTAGGGGCCATTCAAATATTGCACAACACTGAAGTGGGGTTGGTGGATATAGGTCCAAGCGTTATGTATTATTACAGGGTTAGGTGGGTATATTTAATGCACTTTTTATTTGTTATTAGTAAAATCCTTTTTTTTTTACTCTCATAAATGCTCTGTCATGGCAACAGTGTTTATAAGGTAGTTATAGATAGACCCATAATAAGGATTATAAATGGAGAGGGCCTCATAAGTTGTCAAACTAGTGACCGATTCTTTTGTTCTTTGTACTATGTACTATAAAATATGTTTTCAATTCAACTGCATATCTGCTTTTTCCCAAATCTCAAAAGATTACTGGTATGTTAAAAAATTATATTTCATCCATTGCATGATTTGTTTGTGAATAGGAGGGTGTATGTGTCTCCAAGCATTATGTTATATTTTAGGGGTAAATGGTCTAGCATTACAGAGTGTCACAGGGGCTAGGGATGGTGTCTAATTTTGACAAAAATAGTGTGTAATATTTGAACGGTTCTTTATGGCTTGGAATTGATGGTTAACAGCAAAGTATGTAGTTATTGTGAGTTATTAAAAATAATTGTTTTATTTTGTATATTTTGATTACATTTGGAAATATTATTCAGAAATAATTTTTTATGTTAGCATTAATCTATGACGTAGAAAAGTTTAGAAATGGTAATTAAAATTATTTCTTATTTAACGTTTTTATATTTTTTATAAATTGTTACTATGTACTGACAGCCACCAATTACTATTAATATCAAATGTGTCCTTCACTTATGATTTTCATTGGACAGGTTGAGTTGTTAGTTATTTTAGTCATTTCATTTTTATTTTTTATATAGAGGAATTAAGGGGAATAGAATGCATTTATGTTCTGATATGTAAAGAAACTTTGTTATTGCAGACTAAATTAATTCACAATAGAATAGTTCAGATATTTGTCATTTAAAATGACAAATGTTTTATATCATAATAATGATTGTATAAATCTGTATTGTCTGAGGTGACACTGAATTTGAGTTTGATTTAATTACTGAACATTTCAGTCTTGAAATGGTGGTCCTGTTTCATTCTAATACTGGGAATCTCAAAAGTGGGTATGAATATTCAAGAAATGTGATATTTGTGAGCAGTATTAATTCTCTTTAAATAAATAATTGAGTAATATATTACTGGGATTCTCATTATTTCATGGGACAAATATAATTTTGGAAAAGTAAATGATAATGTTACTAAATGACTAATTAAATTAAGTAAAAATAAATAAACAAATGCTTGTAACTTTTATCAGATCATTAAATATAATTTTAATTTAAAAAATAAACATTTTGAATGAAGATATCTTTGTTTATTTTTACAACATTCTTATAAATTAAATAGTACATTTTCATCTGAATATTTTTCATAAGACCAAACAAAGAGTAATAGTTGTGGTTCGATTACCCAACTGTTACTAGAAATACTGTGCAACCCTAACTTTTTTA
>JAECMU010102103.1:26303-37443 GCA_016106625.1 Dracogyra subfuscus
GGAATCGTTTATATGTACCATCCCACAGACAGGATATCCCATACCATGTACCTTTATATACCCGTCGATGCGGATCGATCCTAGATTGACTGCGCATTTCCAAGAAAACCCCACCTTTTTAGATCTAAGTAATGGATAAAAATAACATATAGTCTTAAACAATGTTACGTACATCGAAGACAGTACCCTCTTCCTCTAACCCAAGAGCGTTTTCTGTTCTATATGCTTAAATAATAAAAATATTCCAGACAATGCCGCTTTAAGAAAAGATCCGTTTCTTTTGTTTTCGTACGATCGCAAGTGTTCTGTTATCTGTTATAGGTTTTTACACACCGTGGCGAAGTTGCATGCATCGCCATAGAACCGATGTCTGCCCCCTAGTAATTACTATATGATATTTGAAACATCTAAATGAATGCATAAACGACACAGCAAATAAGATACATTTCATACATGGCTTCAGTTTACTCGATTGTCAAAAACATTTTCATTGGTTGGCTGTTGACAAATTATCAAATACAGCCAACAGACAAACGTTTTAGTAATATACCAAAACAGTCGATAAGTTCAGGTTGAAATGGAGAATGCAGAATGATAAACTCTCTTTAATAAACTCGGGATTTAAAAATATAGAAAATGTCAAATATATTCAGAAATTTGGATAGCGAATTTGGAAAAAAATCCGGATATTTGACATTAATTCCGGAATTCCGAATATGGGTTATCAATTCCGGATTTTCCGGAAAATTCCGGAAGTTGGTCGCCCTGGTAATAACCCATTAATAGGGTTGCCACAGGTCAGGGAATTTTACAGCTGGACAGGGAAATTTGGAAATTTTTGAAGTCAGGGAAATCCAACCTTGGTCAGGGAAATTTGGAATTTTTTGACAATGTTATACGCGCGAAATGATGTGTCAATGTGATAGACTGACAGTTGTCCAAGTGTCCAGTCATTATATGCTAGTGTCCCACTGTGTTAGATGGCTATGACAATCTTCTATACTATTATTATACAACAGCTTATCTTTGAAATTGTGTCTTATTTAATAATACATCAATAACAACAATAATACGATGATAGTCTTGTACATATATATTTGCGTGGGTAGCATTTTATCAAATGTGTTAATAAGTGAATCACTTTTTAACCGCTGGACAGATTTAATAATATTTGGCTACAATGTCTTCTAGGCACTTCGATGTGCATGCTATATATGTCTATTGCCCAATATCAAGTTCACATCACAAATTTGTGTGGGTGCGTTTAACTCAATTATTAAGGCTACCAGCGAGGGAATTAGCTTTGTGATAACGACACCTCTTATTGTGTTTTTTGTTCAAATATATTTTATCACTTTGAAGGAAATAAGTATTTTGGGAACTTAGCTGTGTACAGAAGATTGAAAGGAGTTAGCATTCCTTGCCTCCAGAGCTGTGTTGTATGCTACACAAAATATTGGGAGAGCATGTAGCTGCTACGTTTTTAATCCGTCTGTCTGCAGTTGAGGGTGTTTTGTTTCTTTCTTTCAATGTTTGGATTGACTTGAAACTTCATACGCCAGTTTATGATAAATTTAAGGTAAATTTACATTACGCTTTTTTAGAGCCTAATGATGGAGCATTTTTCGTTTTTACCGACCGATCTGGTTTGTCACCAATGTCAATGATTTTGTGTTAACACTTTTGTCAAATTGTGTGATAAAAGTTTAATCTGAAAATACCTGCTACTGCTTGATGATTTTTTTTACACAAGGAATGAAGGAATGAATGTTTAACGACACCCCAGCACGAAAAATACATCGGCTATTGGGTGTCAAACTATGGTAAATGCAACAACCAAAAATCAAGATTGATACAAAACACAGTGTAAAGGACTGTGCAATAAATACAAATACAAATATCACAGCATTTTACGGACACCGAATTTTATTAAAAATTTCAATTTGTGCTGTATTGGCCATTCTCAAAGAGAATGTTACACCCCTGCACCACGGTGAGGTTACAGCACGCGCAGGGGTTTTTACACAAATTACCAGAAATGGTGCTACATGATCATCGCATTATGCAGCAGCAGGTATTTTCAGAATAAACTTAACACAAAATTTGACAAATGTCACGTCCATTTCAGGTCTTTGTTAAATAAAAAAAAATTGCAGGCTAGAGGGTGGTGGTGCATGTGTAGTTCCACTAACTAGTAACCAACATTAATTTACAAAATGAGTAAGCAAACTGTATTTAACAATGAATGGCTCAAGGACACCCAGTGTTCATCATGGGTCAGAAGACATCCATTTGATGCTCATAAAGCTAAGTGCGTATTGTGTGATGGACGTGCATTTGAGCTTGGAAACATGGGCAGACGTGCTTTGACATTTCATACAAGTGGTAAAAACCAACAAGCTTCTTATCAGTAAGAGAAAAAAACCCTGAGTGAACATGAAACCATCAACAGACACTAGTCCCCTGCTACAACAGAGTGTACAGTTGGTTCAGGTGCTGGTGGAGGTGATTATAACCACGTGGCTCAACAACCTACAAAATTGTCAGCCTCAAGTGGAACTGTCGAATACAAGATGACTTCATTTCTGGTGAAAGATGCAACTCTGATATCAGAGATTCTATGGGAAATTAAAACTGTTATGGAACACTATTCTTGTAACTCGAATAAAAACACTAACCAACTATTTCTGCGAATGTTTCCCGACTCTCAAATTGCCAAACAATTTTCATGTGGTAAAACAAAGTGTGGTTACTTAATTAAATTCGGACTGGTGCCATACTTCCATCGAAATGTGTTTTTGGCTTTGTCCAAGCCAGGATGTATGTACTCGGTGTCATTTGATGAAAGCTTTAGTAAAGTTTTGCAAGAAGAACAGATGGACCTTGTACTAAGGTTTTGGGACAATGAAAAAAAACCGTGTGGTTAGCCGTTACTTTGATTCAGAATTCTTGGGCCACACAAGAGCTTCCGACTTGCTGAAGCATTTTCGTAAAGGTCTGGCAGAACTGGATCAGGCCAACATGGTCCAAGTGTCTATGGATGGACCTACAACAAACTGGAAGTTTTATGATGAGTTAGTACAACAATGGAATTCTGAAGACATGCCAATGTTGCTTAATATGGGAAGCTATAGCCTACATGTAATTCATGGCGCCTTTAAGCACGGTGCGCAGATGACGGGGTGGAACATAGATAGCCTTCTTCGAAGTCTTCATTACCTCTTCCATGATGCCCCTGCTCGAGCAGAAGATTAAATCCAACTCACTGGTAGTAACCAACTCCCTTTGTGCTTCTGCTCTACCAGATGGCTGGAGGATTCACCAGTTGCAGAACGAGCCCTTGCAATTTGGCCAAACATGATCAAATACGTGAAAGAGACTCTGAAAGGCCCAAAGAGTAAGGTTCCGAAGATTCAAAGTGTCACTATAACACAGCAATGCATAGACAACCCACTGTTTCCTGCAAAACTTCAGTTCTTCCAAGCCATAGGATTTCAAATTTCATGGGAAACACTTTTTGGGTTCCGTGTCCTGAAATAATGGGAACCCACCGGAACCTGTTTTTAGGTTCCATGAAAACAACTTATGGGAACCCATTTCTTATACCATAATGCAATGGATTGTCAAAATGCTATGCCGGTTGGGTAATATGTTCGAATCTTGCCAAATGACTTATTATTTTAATTTTACATCAAATAAAAGTTCCAATCCAGCTAACTGACTGTTCTGAGGCTTTGTGTCTGTCCTTGAATAAACTAAATGTAAAGATCCATCACTGTCGATTATTATATATGTTAATAAGTTTAATGATGCCCAGTGGTTCTCAAAATTAGTTTGTAATTTCTTAAGATACGGTTTCAACAGCCTTGCCAGTGTAATTCACACTGGCAAGGCTGTTGAAACCATGTCTTAAGAAATTCCAAACTGTGAAACCAATGGCTGTGTTTATTGCTGAAAATCTACAAAATATTCTTCAGATAATGATGCGCAGAATGGTATCACGTCATCGATATCAGGCTCGTGTTCAACAGAAAAAGCAAGAAAAAGCATCTAGTCGGGCTGAGGAAAATCAAACACAACTGCGTCTAGAAATTGACGAGTGCAAGAAAAAAAAGAACACAGACTGGACTGCAGCAAGGCTACTTGCCAAAGCGGACAAGTTGTGTGAAGAAGCAAAACACAAGAACAAAATGACTTTGCTAACCGAAGCGAATGCACTGAGGTCAAAGAGCAAAAATAAGATAAAGGAGTTAGAAGTTGCCATGAAAGAAACAGAAATTGTAGAGAAGAAGTTAAAGCTGATGAAGAATTAACAATATTCTCAATGCTAACATGAGTAACACTAGTAGTAGTGTTGTGAATATCATCCATATCCATTCGGCATGAGAACAATTTCTGAAAACCCGAAATAAAACGTACCATGAATAATATTACACTAATGAGAGTAATGAGACTGATGCATGCAGCTTGTAGTGCATTGTAATTAAAATTCCTAAAATTATTTAAAGCCCTGGGGTAATTTACCGTGAACGTCATATTTTGATTGTTCATAATTATGAATTTGGGGATTAACTCGCATATCAACCATAATTTGTATGTATTTCTTATTAAAAAAAATAAAAATAAAATTGTACGTATCAGTATCAAATAGAACCAGGAATCAATGAAACACTATTCAAGTTGATCATTTGAAGCATTCAGTTTGAAATTTAAAGGGCTATGGTACTATGTTTAAAAAAAATGAAGCACTGGGATACCACAGCACTATAAATGGCTGGGAAAAGGCCTGTTAATATGTGCTGTAGGCTGGGAAATTTTATGATATTGTATTTTATACCCCCACAATGAGTTGGTACCTGGAACCAGGTTGTCTCTTTGTCTTTCCATCATAAAACGTAGTCTTGTACATTTTGGATTACTTGTATTTTCTTTTGACGGAATTCCATACGTGCATTTGTATGTTATGATATTTCACTAACGCATCTTTCATTCTGGGTAACGGCCATTGCGGGGTGTATAAGCACTTGCTTACTGACACATCTAGTTGTCACTATCATTGTAACAGATAAATCAATAAAGTATGATTGTCAACCAATGTAGTGCCCACGTTTATGTTGTTTCTAATAAATAAATCTTGTAAATGGTAGCCCACGATGATGAAGACTGATATGAAATCATGCATGGATATTCACTGCACATTCTACTAACATTTCATTTCATTTCTTTTACACATTATGCATAGTTATAAGTACCCAGGGAGTTATTCATGTCAGTTGTTATACCATGACAAGAAGTTATCTGCAGTCAGATTGTCTGCCCATATATCCATAAATATGGACACCATTCCAGCCTTTGTGGTAAATTGTGTGTACACCTTTATCCCCATGATTAGCTGCATTGAATGTTCTTGAAGTTCATATTTTTGTGATACATTTTGCTGACTTTAAATCATACCACTTGTGCCATACCAACTATTCCATCCTGATATTTATGTGATCAAGGCTACAACGTTTTTACTAATTGCTATGTGGTCAAGTGCATAAAGCACCCTCACACAAAACCTACACAAGTTTGATCTCGATTATATTCTTTAATCCATGATGGTAACATATAGACAATGATAATGGAGAGTTGGACCCAGACATCTTTCTCTCTTGCCAGATACTTGTGTGTGTGTGTATCTCTCTCTCTCTCTCTCTCTCTCTCTCTCTCTCTCTCTCTCTCTCTCTCTCTCTCTCTCTCTCTCTCTTCTCCCCAGTCACTCTGATAACATCACACACACACCTGACCAATGCCGGCATACCATTACTGTCCCGGGTTTCTTAAGATAACCCTAGTGACAGTGTTTACAATATATTAATGTTCCAAGTGTCTTGGAGGAATTTTTCAAGTACCATAAGTCTAAACAAAGAGAAATAAACCTCAGACGCCTTAGTGGTGTTTATGCATGTTTACTATAATAACACATTATGCTAGGTGCTTTAGTTGAATCCATCACAAACTCCCCTGCTTTATGTTTACGTCCTCGGAAACATTCATAAGATTATTAAACATGATGACATTCATGGACCTATTTTGTAAAACAAATATAATTGCTACTTTAAACTACCAATTTTTAAAAACTACTTATGTTGTATTATAAAGGTACATATCATGTCAAGCACTGCCATGAGCATAGCAGTCTGCATTTTGAAAACAAATTACAAACCAGTTAGACTTGTTACTATTTTAACACGCTATAGTCATCTTGTTTTGAATCCCACATTAATAGGTATCTCTGTGACCCAAAGCACTACTTAACTCTCTAACTGTGTTGCATTAATGTAGCACTAAGTCTGATCAAACGGTCTTCTTTTGATAGCGTATATGACAAAGCTCTCATCTATGATCAGCTCATTAGTGGTTGCTGCAGGTTATATGGGTTTCGATTTTTACCTTTTGCTGTATGCTGAGACCATCTCTGCATGCCTCCTAGTATGTTTTGTGTATCAGTTGGTGGTGCTACATCGTTTACCAAAGGTTGATGTGGATCATCATCCTCACTAGATGATGACACTGATAGTGTATCTAATGCTGACTTCTCCAGTGGTCTTGAATCTTATTCCTGCCTTTGATGTTTCTATTCCTGAGATGTACAAGAGAATCAATACTTACCTTGTTATCTCTAAACACTTCATCATAGCGAGCCTTCCACGTCTCTGCCTCAATTCTGGTATGCTCCCCTGCTTTTTCATAAGCATAACCTAGCTTCTCTTGATATTCCTGTATCCATTCTGGCAGTATCTTCTCCTGCACCTTGCCATAGTCTCCACCCAGAAGACAATCTACTGGAAGCTGAGCGTGTCTTCCAAACATAAGATAAAATGTTGAAACGCCAATTGTAGAATGAGTTGTAGCATTGTAATAATAAATGAGCTGAGGTATGTACTCAGGTCATTTCGTCTTACAATAATTTGGTATTGTGTCGAGCAGATCATGCAGTGTTCTGTTGAATCTCTCGCACTGACCATTTCCTTCAGGGTGATAAGGTGTGGTCCTACTCTTTTTCACTCCATAAAGGGTACATAAACTGCGTATTACCTCTGATTCAAAGTTTCTACCTTGATCAGAGTGTAATCATTCTGGTGCACCGTATCTCTGAAACAACACAGACACTAGTAACTTTGTTGTGGTCACAGTCTTCTGATCTTTTGTAGGGACAGCCACAATGAACTTGGTAAACATCTGTCATGACTAAAACATTTTCTTTGCCACTTGAAGATGGTTCCAACACTGTGAAGTACATGGCTACAATATCAAGAAGTCTTGTCACAATAAGATGTCCCAAAGGTAGTTTGAGTTTGGTTGTTGCAGTTTAGCTACTGCGCACCTTTCACACTCTTTACACCATTTTCCAACATGTGTGTGCATACCAGGCCAGTAGCATCTTCTTCTAATAAGACTCATGGTTCTTTTAAATCCTTGGTATCCTGTCTGATTATGTAAACTATGCAGAACTTTCTCCTTCAACACACCTGGAAGTACTATCTGCTTCATACTTCCTAAGTTGGCGTCCTTTACTTTTCTGTAAAACACATTGTTTTCAAGAAACAATCTGTCCAATTGGCGGATTAAGGTCAACACATCAGATTCTTCTAATCTTCTCTCAGCCCTCCATGTCTTCCTACCTCTAACCGTGTAATAAAGCGCTCTCCTTATTAACTTGTATTTTCTTTGCATCTCTGCTAGCTCTTCTAAAGAGTAGCTAGGAAATGATGTTGTGGCTTCCATAGTTTCACGAAACTGTTCATCTGTAACAGTTGTTTGTGTGGTTTCTCTTCCATCACTGTGTGTAGCTTGACTCATCATTTGTGGAACTTGTATACCACCAGCAGTAGCTCTCAAAGCAGCTTTCTGGATAGACCATCGGCATTCTTATTGTGTTGTGCTGAACGATATTACACATCAAAATCGAATGCTGCAAGTGAGACACCCATCTCTGCTCCACTGCACCTAATTTTGCAGTACCAAGATGACTTAGTGGATTGTTGTCCATATATATGGTAAATTTATGTTCAAGAAGATAACTAGCTCTAACTTCATGGAACAGTAATTGTTCATATTTTTCTCAGTTAGCCTTAAACACCGGCTAGTATATGCAGTTACTTTCCTTTGTCGATTCTACTCCTGTAACAGTACTGCACCTAGACATTGAAAATGTGCATCAGGTTCCACAATAAAAAGTTCACTGAAATCAGCGTACCCTAATATTGGGGCTGAAGTTAATTTCTCTTTTAGAGTGTCAAAAGCGGTTTGACAACTCTTATCCCAAGAAAACTTTAAACATGCTTGGTTCTTCCTGACTCAAACCCTGTTCACCAAAGAATGCAAAGGTCCAGCAATATGTGAGAATCCATTCACATACCGTCTGTAGTAACCAGCAAATCCCAAGAAAGCCATCAAGTCCTTTGATGTCTTTGGAAATTCCCACTCAAGAACAGTCTTTATTTTGTCTGGATCTGTAGCTACCCCGTCGCTAGATATCACATGTCCTAGATATTTCACTTCTTTCTTTAGGAGACAACATTTGCTTGGTTTCAGTTTGAGCCCATGTTGTTTTAAAATTTAAAATACCTCTTCTAATCTGTGGATGTGCTCATCAAATGAACTTTTGCATAACCAACAAAATCATCCAAGAAGACTAGTAACATCTGAAATATCTGCTCCCTGAAACAATGTGGCATTCGGTTGTATTCAAACAAACCCATTGGAGTGATGAATGCAGTTTTCTTTTTATCTTTATCTTCAACTGCAACCTGGTTGTATCCACTGGCCATATCTAGTGTAGTAAACCATTTTGCTCTATGCAAAGCATCTAATGACTCATCTATTTTAGGTAGTGGGAAGCAGTCTTTCCTAGTTTTAACATTTAGCCGCCTATAGTACACACATAGACGTATTGTGTTGTCCTTTTTTTTCTCACTATAACAGGAGATACGGTTGTGACACTGGTATGTCATCAGTTGTACGTATTTGGTGTTTTACTGTCAGTAAATCCCAAATCAAGGTCATCTTTAGCAAATACATCAGAGTATTTGCTAAGTATTATCTCCAACTTCTTCTGCTCATCAGTTTGAGATATTAACAGGCAAACTATCTTTGTGACCTGTGAACTGCTATGTGCTCTAAATAAACTTATTCTCCTTCTTCTGTCTTTCTAAATCTTACCTCCATATATTTTGTTGATTGAGGCTCTTCTACTGCTGCCACTGACGACAAAATACGCACTCTAGTGTTTGGTTTCATCCAAATAGCTGTAGACCCTAAGTTTACAACTCGAACATGAAACGATTCGTTTTGAACATGAACTAGAGAGTTTATCAACATCAAATTGACAGGTAAACATCCCGAATTACCTTCCATTTTCTCCACCACAGCATAGCCACCCCAATTGTGCTTGTCAGTTTGACAGATAGCATCAATTACAGCAACAGACTCAGCTGGAATGCAAACTGGATGTTCTCCAGTAATGTTGACTCTACCTAAGACGCGTTTCGCCTGTTGGACAGTCTGTAGACTGGTTATTCAGCGTTGATGTACCGACCTGCTAGTCAGTTTCCTTACGAAATGTTTACTGAGGTCTTTAGCCAGCAATTCTCCACACTGGCTAATAACATTCATCCCTAATATGCATGTTACTTGCTCCCTCCTTAGCCGTGTGGCTTGGTCTTTGGGTCTGTTCACAACCAAGATTCCTCTGTCAGGAACTAATTTGCCTAGTGCCTCGATATCTAGTCCTTATACGAGAGCCATCTTTGTTTTACAAGGAGCTCAATACCAAGTAGAGCAAAGTTGTTAATGAAGAAATCCTCGATTATGGTAGTTACCACTGAACCAGTATCTAACAAACAATCAGCTTGGACACCTCCCATGGATACTTAAACTATGGGACAGTCAGCAACCGTTCTGGAAAATACTTGATCAGAAACAGTATCAGACCCAGATGAGCCAGTACATTTCTCTACAGTCCGATTCACAACAATAGAGAGTTGAAGTTTCCCGCTTCATCTTGCTGATCTTCAACCAAAGCATGTCCTTTTTGTAGACTGGTGCAAACTGGTGCAACAAGGTATTATCCTTGTCAGGCACCATTTCTGCTTCTCTATTAAACACTTTATCTAATAACTCAGAAAGAGAGTAAGTAAATTCAGCCAGTGATTCACCTTCCTTCTGTGACCAATCAAAATGTGACTTCTGAAGTTCATACACTGATGATCAATCTTCAAATATCATATGCAAAACATCCCAAACCACCTCTGGATTTTCTTGGTCTTACTGTGACTGCAACCTCATTTCTTCTTTCGCTCCACCTTCTAATTGAGCTAATATAAAACTAGCCTGCTCCTATTGTGCAATGCTGTGATGTAGAAATGCCCTTTTCTGCCTGCTCCCGAAAATCTCTAAATTTGAGACCATTGTCTGACCCATTAAATTTGCTCACCTTTATCTCGTTTCTAATATAAAGTAAACGGGTAATTGGTTTAGTAGTCTTACCTTTGGCGCAGCAATTCCTCGTTAAGCTGTTGAGTCATAGCCATTTCTTCCTCTAAAGCAGTCTGCAACTCTGCCACCTGGTCTTTTACCTTTTTAGTCTTAGCCATCTTTCAAAGGTATTATAAATTCAAGTCAAGTCAATTCATGCTATGCTCATGCCAGAAGCCATTCATATATTTCCTATAAACTTAAATGTTTTATTTAATATATTTAATTTGTGGAAGTTTTTCTTTCACAATTTAATTATTTATTTGATTGCAAATCTAGTTTAGCTTTAAATTAGTTATTACTTATTGTAATAATGTAATAAAATAATATATTCTACTAAATTGATTTTAGGTATCAGAACATAGGTGGTTAACTATTTTCATTCGGCTAACTGTTTTGTTTTTTCAGGAGTCAGCGTATCAGGGTTAACTCTATGTTATTGTTAGATTATAAATTCAACTCTGGACACCAACTTGCAGCTGGCCAGTTATAAGCCATGCCTTTTAATGCGATAATAATTTGTAGAGAGATTCATCAGCCAACCACTTTTACAATTTTACAATTAATTCCCCATTACTAGTTTCAATTTAGCTTACTTATTAGATTGAGGGAATGTCAT
>JAECMU010102119.1:4039-21989 GCA_016106625.1 Dracogyra subfuscus
ATACATACATACATACATACATACGAATAAACATACATACACACAACACACACATACACGTGCGTGCGCACGCGGAGATACATACACTCACAAACACTGTCGCTCTAACGGATTATCTGGAACACTATAAATATAATGTCGGAAAACAGATTTAGCAAAGTTTTTTGTCGTTCTATATGTCATCTCACTCTCACTAAACAGCCGCACCTGTGATTTAGCATTGAGCGCTTCGATCGATAGCGTTAATCAGCAGTAACCTTCGAATATGACCCATCACTTAACTGGATTTGTCCAAATTACAACACCATTAACACAGTGGCCTAGTTATGGATAATGCCCATCCCACAATCCTGCACACGAGAAACAATGTCAAATCCATTTGTTCTGAAGACACCTTTGGTGACCACTCTGTAATAGAGTTAAGAGTATGACGTCATAAGGAGGATCACCAATCATCGAGCGTTTCGTGTATAAACTCGTGTCCCGAAATATATTAAGGAAATAATAATAAAGGCTCATACACACTGGATGCGACGCGTGCGTTCGTGAGGTCCGACTGTTGCGACTAATGGGTCAGCGGCTTGTGCGTTTTGGACATATAAGTCATATACTTTTAAGCGGGGACGTAACCCAGTTGGAAAGCTATTTCTCGTTCCAACCAGTGCCCCACGAAAGGCATATCAAAGGCCGTGGTAAGTACTACTTTGTCTGTGGGACGGTGCACATAAAAGATCCCTTGCTGCTAATCGAAACGAGTAGCTGGTTTCCTCTCTAAGAGGAGAGGAGCGGGACGTAACCCAGTAGTAAAGCGCTCGCTCGAAAAGAGTAGCACATGAAGTGGCGACGGCGGCTTTCCTCTCTCAATATATGTGTGGTCGTTGACCATATGTTTGACGTCATATAACCAAAAATAAAATGTGTTGAGTGCTAATTAAAACATTTTCTTCCACACTCTCTAAGACTATGTGTCAAAATCACCAAATGTTTGACATTCAATAGCCGATGATTTATAAATCAATGTGCTCTAGTAGTGTCTTGAACCAAACGAAACTTTTAAAATACGTTTAGGTCATTGCGGCTACCGCATGTTTTTGCAGACGCTCGCATCACACACATCCAGTGTAGACGATCTCATGTTAGTCTATATCAGCTTTAAGACAGCATCGACCATGCCATCAGAATAGTGCCGGAAGTGTGAGTACATACCAACAACAGCATTAGCGTCCACGAAGCAAATTTATACTAATTGTGTCGTTTAAAGCAACAATTATTTTTTAGAGCTGAAGTTAATAATGCATGTAATAATCAGAAATAGAAGATTAGGGGTCATTAAGAACAGGTTTCCGTGAGTACGGAATGTTATCGTAGCCAACGCTATGACATTTTCTTGTTATTGATTGTTTGTTTGTTTGTTTTGTTTAACGACAACACTTGATCACATTGGTGTATTAATCAACGGTTATTGAGCGTCAAACATTTGATAATGTTGACATAGAGTCTTAGAGAGGAAACCCGCTACATATTTCCATTAGTAGCAAAGGATCTTTTATATGCACTATTCCACAGATCGGATAGCACATACCACTGCCTTTGATATGCCAGTCGTGGTGTCCTGCCTGGAACAAGAAATAACCCAGTGGTCACACCGGCGGAGATTGATTCCAAACCGACCGTGCATTAAGCGAACGCTTTACTACTGGGCTACGCCCCGACCCTCTTGTTATTGAGTTACAGGTATCGTACTTGTAGGTACCAGCTAAATCACGCTGCTGCAAAATGAGTTTATTTATTCATTACAGCCACGTCCCAGGTAGTGCACCACGACTGGTATATCAAAGGCAGTGGTATGTGTTAGATCCCCTGCTTCATTAAAAACAAATGTAGCGGATTGGCTCTGATGATTGTGAGTCGGAATTACTAAATGTTTGAAATCCAATATCCGATGATTAATTAATCAATGTACTCTAGTGGTGTTACTAAAACAAACTACTTTCTTTTTTTCAGTACGGCTATATTCAAGCCAGTACCCCACGTCTGTCTGTGGGATGGTGCATATAAACAATCTCTTGCTGCTAATCGAAACAAATGTAGCGGGTTTCTTCTCTAAGACTATACGTCATAATTACCAAATGTCTGGCATCCATTAGCCAATTGTTAACACATTAATGTTCATTAGTAGTATCGTTAAACAAAATAAACTGTATAGCTATAGTTGTACGCTTAACGCAGAACATATTTCGATCTTGTCAGTTCAAAAGAAAACGCCGTCCTAACCGGTTCCTATACAATTTTGAAGAGACTTGATAATTGGTATTTTACTTGACTTGATGCTTTAGACATATATTTAGATTCGCACCTATGGCCATTCGGTAAACTCGTTTTTCTCCAGAAATGGACTGAAACGTTGGTGAAGAAACCCTTTTAACTGGCCAATTCAGTGAGTAATCTACGAATAAATGGTATAATTCCTTGCTCAAAGTGGCAACTATATTGCAATCCGCCAACGCAATACAGTTGTAAGTGCCATGCATGTATTTACAGGTTTCCGAATTGATTCCGAAACAGAATTTAAAAAATAAAAATAAAAGCATTTTTACTCCTATAATTTGGTATCTTTTTAATGCTGCGACGTCATTATCGACACTGATACCAGTTCTTCGAAGCCTCTAACTGCACTTAAAGGCAGGATCCTAAAGCCAGAGTGACACAGACAGTACTGGTTGACCGACTAAATGTTTTTCTCAAAATACATACATTTAATTTGTCGCGAACATTTAATTGTTTTTATTCAGCAAGCTTTCATTATAGTTCTCGTGGTGAAAGTGCAATTTCGCCCTGTGCAGCATTTCCATCGGAAACTTTCCATTAGTAATTTCCTTGATAAATTTGTCAGTTCCCTCCCTAGGACATTTCCACCATGACCAGTCATCCACCATGTAATAATGCAAAGAATGTTAACTTTTTAATAATTCATTAAAGCTAAAATGTCGACATAAACATTAATGTGTTTGTTCTTTAAATTATTTCTCTATTCATGGAGGCCTTTTAAGTTGGCAAAGTTGTGTCCAGTCCCTTTGTTCTTTATGCAATGAAATATGTTTTAAATCAATTGGAAACAATGTATACCAGTTTTTGTAGTCGCGTCGCATCCAATGAATGTGCACTACCATTTTGACTTTTGCTTGACACCCGTTGCTTTTTACTGTTAATCCGCATATACCATTCATACTCGTATACAATTCGCATATACCATTCATACTCGTATACAATCACGCCACTTTCTAGATATATATGCCTGTATTTACGTACATTAGCATGACGTCCTTGATACCGAATTGATTTCATTTTGAATTGCCTACTGACAATATCATTCAGCCAATATATGACAGACATTGTTACTTTTATAACTGCATGTTAATCATCTCTTACCGCTACCGACCTTGGTCTGATTGCTAGTGCTCTTTTGCATTTGCCAAGCGTTGGTGGTCCATTCTTCCACCCACTCTAACCCTTTTACTGTCCTGAACAAAGAGACGGCGTAAGTGGATACATGTGCCCAGGACAGGCGTGCGCTACAACTTGCTCTGAATGTGCACGTTAAGCCCTATGACCTGTCTTGACCTTATCCAAATTGTACTCTGGAGATATTCTTAAATTTCGATTATTTGACAAACACCTGTTGACTTAGAGCATGACATACAACCAACTCGCCGGAACAATGTACTGGACCGGATTTCATTTGTTTGTGTCGTCGTCTCGTTGATGAGCAAGGAGTGATAATTATTAATGACGCCAATACAGGACATCCGGTCGTTCTATCAACACCGGGCAGGCAGTGAGGACACAGTCGAGGGAGCTAGAAACAATTTAATTATACGCGACGCAATTAGTCTTTACCGACCCTGAACGTAAAACAATAACATTCATGAACTTGGAGATGACCCCCAAGATCCTCAACGAAAACAAAGCCGTGCATGAATCAATCATTGAAGAAGAATGATGGCGATATTATAGGCACCGCTAAACAATGTTTAATTCGGGAAATATAGATTGAAATATTATATATATACATGTATGATAAACGAGTGTCCGTACAAAACCTAGTATGTAATTCTATATTTCTCCTTTTACTCCCTCCCGTTGTTGTTTCTCCAGATGGAAAGAGTTCCAGGATGTAACGTCAGGGGATATGCCCACAATGAACCCCTTGGAAACCTCGAGATATGAGCACGGCAATACTTATAAATGTAACCAAGTGTAGACATACCAACCCAATATCCAATCTAAACCAACCAACCGATAACATTACCCTAACTATTAATATATAAACTGTAATCAGGTAAGTGACTAACAACAAACAATTAATGCCCTAGATATCTAATTAATAATATAATAAATAGCAAAAATTACACTTGGTTACATATTCCCCCACTTGTGAGAAATGTCTCCTGACATTTCATCTGTAAACAACTGATATAGTCAGTTATTGAAAGAGCATCTACGGAAGAATAAATATAATTAAAAATAACACATGAAACGAATTTTTATTTTATATCAATTCAGCTACCTAGTAGATTATATAATAAATATTGTATTATTCGTACTATCTGGGCTGCTTGTATACATTATTTGCACTGCTATATACGACTCTTTAAGGCTATTTATAAACACACTTTATGGCTTATGAACACTGTTTTATTACCACGACCTTACAGCCAGGTGTAATATCCTTCTTTGACTCGTATCTCTTTGATCATAAACAAACCACGATGTATTTATGTTTGCCACTGGAGTAATAAATGGTATTCACCTTTCTGATAAAGCTTGAAACACGATTCGAAAAGCGAAACGTGATGACAATGCCATGTCAACTGATTAATGGTCAATAATAGTGTTTTTTAAAAATCAAATGAAAAGATCAAATGACAAAAATAGTAGGTTATCTTCCATTAATGATCATTTAGCAGCTAACAACCACAAAGGTTCCTTTTTAATTTGCAAGTATCCATGTGAGAACATTAACATTTCGTTTCACTGCCTTTCGTGATCATTTGGTGTATTGGTTGTTACAGTTTCAAATTAATAGAGAAAACTGGTTTCTTACTCTTATACTCTGGCTGTTCTGTTTGTTTGCTTTTGTTTCTTTGTTTCTTTGATTTGTTGTAGGATTTTTTAGTGGGAGGTTTTTATTTTTATTTTTGGTTGTTTTGGGGTTGTTGGTTTTCCACATACACCACATATCTATTAATCATTAAATGATTATAAATCACCTCCATGAATTTTTACCAACATGAAAGTAAAGTATCAGTTTATCTTCTTTAATGAGGAAAACAAATCGCTAATATTATGTTTGTTAACACCTTCCTTTGGTTAAAAAAAGAAGACGCTAGCTATGTCCATGTCCAGAATGCGAACGATCAAGAATAGCGTAATCAAGACGTGTAGCACGCCTGGCACGTCAACGAAACCGTTATGGTTTTTTTTTCTCCTTGATGTTTTCTTTTTCTCAAAGCCATTCAATACATACAAAATTCGATTGTTTTCCATTCTACATTTTATAAGGCCAAATTTGTTCAAGTAAAGCTGCAAGCATGAAATCCATATTTTCGCTTTTTATTACTTGCCGATGAAATGGCACCATAGACAAAGTCTGGCCTGGTTTTTTGCATTGAAATTGTTCCATTCTGACACAACGCGGCATTATTTATAATTTATATGCCAATACCTCATACGTTGGCGATGGGGAATCGATGGCCGCCACTAATATCTGTCATCTCGCCAGGTTCCTTGAAAATCTCAGTATTAAGACTCTGTCAACTTTTTAAGCCTGAAAAGAAATTACATAAAAGATACTGGAATTCAATTCTTGATCATATCTCTGTGTACGAGATGGAGATTAATCATACGTCGGTATTCGATCAACACCATCTTTACTAAAAGTATCTAATCAAAACTAATAACATTATAATATTGAAATTCTTGATCGTAGTCGGGTTTTTTCTGGAGGGTTGGGGGGTTGAGTTTCGTGGGGTGGGGGATAAAAAAAATGAGAGAGAGAGAGAGAGAGAGAGAGAGAGAGAGAGAGAGAGAGAGAGAGAGAGAGAGAGAGAGAGAGAGATTTTCTATTTAAAGCAACAGTCATATTACGGTTTAATGGAATTGTCATACTGAGGTAGTCACCATTGTATTTCAGTATAACATAATTTAGTAAGGCATAAAACGTATGTGTTTTCAAAAGTCCGACCTTATCTATAAAAGGGACCGGCCCTAACTTTCCTTACGAGGTTTTTGTGGGGTTTCTTGAATATTTGTGGCCATTAATATGTAGATGACAACACTGTAGAGGTTGGTGAAGTAAAACTATTTTAAAACTGGACCTACTCTACGTAAACCTATTTTTAAAAGTGGACCTATTCTACGTAAAAAGTAAATGTGTGCCACATTTCTGGAAACAATTTTTAGACCTAATTTAGACAAATGTTTCTTTTGTTTAACGATACCATTAGAGAACATTAACCATCGGAACATGCTCTTATCTTTTCGCCTGTGGCGATGTTAAATGTTTTAAAGGGCCAGGTGCGGTGGTTACGCAATACCTCCGCGCGACCGTCGTTAGTTCTGCGTCCCAATATGCACTTAGACCAGGTGGGCACAGTAGTTACGTAATACCTCCGGGAGTTCCGTTTTACTACCGTGGTTTCCTAGCGAACTGGCGACGTTCTGTCTGGCTATCTAAGAGAATATACAGTATCTGGGAGATGTGGAAATACCACATGATAGGTGTGGTACCGCGTTGTGCCCCCAGGCGATATATGCTGTCTCCGGTCTAGTCTGGGATTTTCAATAAAAAGCTTAGATTTTAGATTTAACGAGGAGAAACACTGGAAGGCTCCAGGGGAACTTTTGTCCGACCGGACTTGGTAAATATATATGTCTGTTCTGTTGTATAACCTTGATGTGATTGATGTGACTTTAAATATTTTAATACTGTATTATACAAATACTAAGCTTTGCCAGTCATCCTAGAGGACCTAGGTAAACTGTAGGTTATTATTTTTATTTTTTATATGTACCAGTATTAATTCTGTATTATAAGGTTGCTGAATGAGTATTTAAAGGTTAATTAAAAATTAACCAGTATAACAATGCCAGAAGTAACTACTGAACACTCTCCGAAGTTGTCAGATTAAGCCCACAGCTAAAAGCTAATGGGGAATGGCAGGTATGTGGCACAGACAGTCACAAGAGACAAGCACCTGTCGCGGTTGGAGAGACAAGTACTGGGATGTGGAGGTGGACAGCGAAAGAAGTTGAAAGATAAGGGGAGTTGCCAGATCGGGAAGAAATGAGATGAAATTCAAAGGAGAGAAAGGAAAGGGGGCAGTGGGATTTTTTTTAATTTTTTTTTAATTTTTTTTTTAAATTAACCAGTAAGGAATAGAGTTGTAATTCCTTGATTAATCAAGTTCCCCTGGGGGCGTTTCTCAATTATCACGTGTGTGTGTGTTGTATCACGGCAAAGTGATTAGAATATTGTGTAAACTAGACACCTAGTGATTAAGTGATTAGTCTGGGTTGTTATTACATCGTTGCTGTTAAATTAACTACAGCGAGAAATACATTTGTCAGCGTAGTGTTAATACAGATTCTAAAAGTGTTTTGTAGTGTTTTGGGTGAACTAAACGTGCTATATCATATATATTTATATTAAGATCTGATCTCTGATACACCTAGAGACGAGCCACTCGGGTATTAGCCTGCCCGACGCAGACAGATCTAATAGATATACAGTTTGGAGAGATATTTGGATCATCGTGTTTTATTCAGTTACGGGTATTATAGGATCCCCATTACAGTCAAATATTCGGTAATTGCGACATATATTCTTAGAGAGGAAACCCACTAAATGCTTCCATTAGTAGCAAGGGATGTTTTGTATGCACCATCCCAGCGATAGGATAACGCATACCACGGCCTTTGATATACCAGTCGTGGTGCACTGGCTAAAACAAGAAATAGTCCAATGAGCCCACCGACGGGGATCGATCCCAGACTGACCGCGTATCAAGCGGGCTCTTTATCCCGCACGTCTACTTCAAAAGACAAACACGTCTACAATTTCAAAGTAACTTTGTGTTTCTGTAGCGGGCAGCATGGCCCAGTGGTAGAGTGCCCGCCTGATGCGCGGTCGGTCTAGGATCGATCCCCGTCAGCTGACCACTGGGGTTTTTTCTCGACATAACCATATGTCCGACGCCGATATAACCGTAATTAAAATGTGTTGAGTGCGTCGTTAAACAAAAAAACAAACAAAAAAAACAAACAAAAATTGTGTTTCTGTCCAATATACAACTAAACAGTTCGTAAGCGCTTCGTTCTCACTGCTTTCTTTTAAATGCAATATTGTAAAGCATTATGTACTCATTATCGTATTTTTGTGTGAGTTAAAGTCCAAAGAAATATGTCTTATTGGCACTGCTATAATTTTAATGCAAATATTCATCAAATGTTTTTTAATGTATTTAATATTTAAAATCGTATACTAGTACAATGAATAGGCCAAGAATGAATCAGTATTTTGTATTGTTCTTTAATTGCAAATTTTGACATCGTGTAAAATTATTACAACACCACTTCATCGTTTACATACAGCTGAACATTATAGCCTTGCCACTTGAAGATAAATGGCCAGATGAAAGATATATAGTGAACTTTATTTCATCTGAAGTGAATCACAGTTAGGGTTGAGATATGTCTTACCGTTTGGAGCGTGGTTGGTCCTGTTGAAACAAATGCCATTGGACTGAACTACAGAGAAGGTTTATCTGTCTTTTAAAACAACATATTAACCCGTTCTCTCAGTGGAATTGTATCTATTAGAACGCTTTCCTGACTGGAATGATATCACCTAGAAATGATTCATGAAAACGGACTGTAGGACATAGTACCAACGTTAGATACTTTGTAGAAGACTACAAGAAATAAATTGGTTTAAAAACTTGACCATTGTTTCTTCTTCTTGTACTTCTTTGTTGTAGCATCTAATGTACATTTTATTTTCGTTTCGAGGTGTTACTGAAATTCATTCCTTGCCTTTTTAGCCATATTGTTTACCTGCTTTCTCATATGCTGATATTGTGTGGTCATTTCTTGAATCTACTACCAGTACAGTGGTCAAGCGGTTTGCTAAAAAATGTTGAATTCGGTAACCTGCTTGTGAAAAAAACAAAAACAAAAACCAATGTTGCACTGGGGTTGTAGACCCGGGCTACCAAGTAATCTACAATGGAGGTGCTCAATGGCCAGTGGAAGAAATCTTCTCTTTTTTTTTCAGTTCGGCTGTGTGGTTTTATAAAGTTATTTGGCTATCGATTATCTAACCAGCAGTGATTATGTGACTACATCTAACATTACCGGCCTCGGTGGCGTCGTGGTTAGGCCATTGGTTTACAGGCTGGTAGGTACTGGGTTCGGATCCCAGTCGAGGCATGGTATTTTTAATCCAGATATTGATTCCAAACCCTGAGTGAGTGCTCCGCAAGGCTCAATGGAATGGATAGGTGTAAACCACCTGCACCGACCAATGATCCATAACTGGTTCAACAAAGGTCATGGTTTGTGCTATCCTGCCTGTGCTGTGGGAAGCGCAAATAAAAGATCTCTTGCTGCTAATCGGAAAGAGTAGCCCATGAAGTGGCGACAGCGGGTTTCCTCTCAAAATCAGTGTGGTCCTTAACTATATGTCTGACGCCATATAACCGTAAATAAAATGTGCGTCGTTAAATAAAACATTTCTCCTTCTTCATGTTTTCTACATGACCATAGTGTGACACCCAATAGCCGATGTATTTTTCGTGCTGGGGTGTCGTTAAACATTCATTCATTCATTCATTCTTCTTCTTCTTCTACAACTAACATTAAGCTACCTACCTATGTAATTTCATTGAGGCCTAAGTAAAAAACTGATAAAAAGTAAACGAAAACGTTTCGTCACCAGCCTCGGTGGTGTCGTGGTTAAGCCATCGGACTACAGGCTGGTAGGTACAGGATTCGCAGCTCGGTACCGGCTCCTACCCAGAGCGAGTTCTTAAGGTTTCAAGGGGTAGGTGTAAGGCCACTATACCCTCTTATCTCTCACTAACCACTAACCAACTAATAACTAACCCACTATCCTGGACAGATAGCCCAGGACAGCGTGCTTGAACCTTAATTGAATATAAGGTGAAAGAATTGTCACCGTGAATAATAATTATGACAAGTAGGGTTTTTTAAACTGCCTAGAACCTCCTATATAGAATATGAATTCATTTGTATCCATTAATGATTCTGTAAAAATGCGGCTTTGCTTGGCATAATGAACAGAAATTTGCTGTTAGATCACCCATAGAACAGCGTTTAAACGATGTTTCGTTTGATTGACGGGGAGGGATAGAGAGCAGGTCTTTGGTTTCAGGTTTCAGGCATATATCGGAAACTCTCTATTGCGAATGTATCAATCTAACACCAACCTAGAAATTGTCAACCTCTGCCTTTTGGGCACACACATTTATCCATGAACTGAAAGGTCTAAAATTGCAACTATTGCAGCTTCACTGGGAAAATAATCGTCTGTCGAAAAGTCTTGACATCTGGTGTTATTATTAGCAACAGTCCATTCTAGAATGGGACTAAAGCATCCCTCCGTACTCGCTTTACTTGTGGCGAATTCTTCATACGATACTGTGTCTGATACAGATTTATTTCTTCCGCAAGTGGAACAGATCTTTCAACTTCAGAAATCAGAACATCTAGATTTTTCTCTCATTGATTTTGTTCTAATCGAATCTGATACCGCTGTTGGCGATATATTTCCAATGAGGAAAGCGTGGTAATAGACGCAATTCCACTGGGAAACCAGGTTAACTTTCTGTTTTCAAGATGAATAAATAGTCTGTCTCATATACTGTGATGTCATTAGTTTTCAAGCGCCGGGATATAGCCCAATTCCACCTGGACTAGGGCCTGAAAGATAAACGGCTCGCATGTGTATTACTCCGGACCAAATAGAAAAAAAATACATTATTTATTTCTGTTTTCGCTGCAATAAATAAGTCCCTGACATTTGTACACAGCTGGCATTTAAAAGCGATTTGCAAGTATTGTGCGGCGGATCCCCGACTATACTAGGAGCGGAAGGGGGATCCGAGGTATGTCTCTTTTTTTATTTAGAATTGACGAACTGTGACTTTCTTTTTAGCACAGTAAATGACCGTCCTTTTAAGGAAACACAGACATAAGCGTACAAGACGGAGGAAATGGAGGGGTCTTGCTAGATCAACTCCTCAATTTGGGCAAATACGATATTAATATTTGGGCAATATGAACTGCCCTGAAACCTTTTCAATATGTATACTGAACAAAACAAAAAAAGAAACTTCCGATTTATACATTCAGTATTTGTTGTGTTAAAGAATTCATTGTGTAATGAAATTATATAGGTAGTACTAGCCTTGAGCTGTATTATCAGGATTCATGAATTGTATTGATTATTTTTGCACCGTTATTCGTCAACAACGTGAATTTCACTTTGCACGTGCGTGCATATTTCGACACGTTCCGTATAGTATTCGGTCAATTTGTTTTAATTGTCTTACTGACATTGTTGTCAAGTAAACGAAAACACTTCAAAATGATTAAAAACCATTAACGTTTTTTATATTGTAGCATTTTTAGTATGCCAAGAATACCCAATAATTTACGCGAAAGGGCGATTGGCATGTATGATGCTGGCATGTCGACAGAAGACGTTACAAGGCATGTTGGGGGTTCTAGTCGAGCGATACGAAATCTTCGCGTAAGATTTCAAATGACAGGAAGCAACAATGACTTACAACGTCGTGGACGTCCGTGTGTTACAACGCGTGGTCAAGACCGCTATATCATGAAAACGCATTTGCACAATCGATTTCAAACTGCTACTGCTACTGCTACTGCTGCTAACACACATGAGCTTCATAATAACCGAATCAGTTGGCTAACTGTTCGTAATCGTCTGCGGGAGAATCGTTTACATGCACGGCGTCCTTACGTCGGGTGCGTTTTAACGCAACGTCATCGTCTAAGTCGTCTTAATTGGGCACGTGTACACACTCGTTGGATACGGCGACGCTGGAATACCATTCTTTTTTCGGATGAATCCAGATTTACTTTACAACGTGATGATGGCAGGTGCGCGTCTACCGTAGGAGAAATCAACGTTATCATGACTGTTGTGTTTTTGAACGAGATCGTTTCGGGGTTGAGGGTTCTGTCATGGTCTGGGCAGCAATTGTCCATGGTTATCGTTCCCCACTAGTCATCATTGATGGCAATTTAAATGCTCAAAGTTACCGTGATGACATCACGTCATTCCTCTGTTCCAATAACAACGCCAACATCTCGATTTTTCAGCATGATAATGCCTACTCTCATACAGCTAGAGACATTGTATATTTTCATTGATGACTGGCCCGCTAAAAGTCCTGATCTCAACCCCATCGAGCATGTCTGGGATAGTCTGGACAGACGAATGGGGCGTCGTCCCAAACCACTCGCTAACGTCAACGAACTTCGTTAAGCGCTCATTCAGGAATGAAACAATATTCTACAGGCAGAAATCAACACTTTAGTCAATTGTATGCGCCTGCGATGCACTGCAGTGGTCAATTCAAGAGATGGTCATACCTGTTATTAAGTGGGTGGTGTTTGTTTAATCCCTCCCACACTTGGTCACAATTTCTCTCAGTTTCTGTTAACCTATGGTCATGCTTTTTGCACCAAACGATGCATCATGGAACACTCTTTAAGCGCATTCCCCCGGTTTGTTTTCAACAAGTTATGTTTAAGCAAAGCTAGCGGATGTTCTTATTTTGTTCAGTATATTTCCATCATTCTACCCAATATATTAGTTGTAATCCATGTTTAAACGCACAATGATTCGTTTGCAATATAGCTGTTTGGTTGTAATGTTGATATGAATAAAAGTTGTTATTCAGAGTCGGGCATTGTTCGTTTCATTCCGTCCCAACTGCCCCAGACCCCTCCCCTCTCTTATGCAGCCTACACCACGGACGTCTGTACACCTATGGACACATCTGTCTTAGTCGTCATCCTACTTGGATGACTTGTTGAATTTTGTTTCAGTTTTAAGCGAAACTCAAATCCGTACAGAACTTGAAATAGCAAGGAGTCAGTGTCAAAAGAGTCAGAACATATAACAGTCATAGTCTTTTCTCCAGCTAGTAAAAATGGCCGATTTTAGAATGGAAGTGGCATTAGTTTGTGGAAGGGTTGGGTTGGGGATTGTTTTTTGGGTATGGGTGGGAGATTGGTTGGTGGTTTTTTTTTTTGGGGGGGAGGCGCATTTTTGTTGGTGGATGTGGGATTTTTGAATGTATGTATGGGTTATTGGGGAAAAGAGTTCTTTTTGCGAGGGGTTTTGGTGAGTGACAACTATTCCATGCCCCCTGCCTCCTGCCCTCCACCACACTCGCCGTTTGGTATGGCCATGGTGTGACAGGACTGGTGTGTTATTATTAAAAGCAGATATAACAGAGTCATTGAAATAATATACTCAACAGAGGGTGTGTATTCCTTTTCTCGTTTTCTATACCATGTGTCCAGACTCCATTACTTCACGTGACACCTAATCACCACCGATTAAACGGTTCCCTGGGAGACGTTCAATAAGAATGTGTTTTTTTTCTGTTTTCTGTATTTAGTGAATACAATGTTTGTTACTATATATGCCACCAAATAATGACCTAACGAATTTCACTGATTACTTAGCTAAACACCATTCGTATTGGGCCGGTAAAGAGCGAGTAAAGAGGATTTCAAGAGTAAATATAGTACGTGATAGAATTTTGTCCTGTCTGTTAACATTTGACACATTCGTTAAAACATGGTTTCCAATCACGCGATCTTCGTTCCACACACTTCCTGTCTAAAAAGAGAATTCCATTATCGAGACCAATGTATCAGTGTTTTGTACGTGGTGCAGTCGTGGCATTAGATTTAAAAGAAGGTCGATTTCTTTGAAGTGTACAAAAAATACATCTTTTAAGGTTGCACGGTTGTCGCATGTCTCTTGGGGAGAGACGGGAAATGTCAAAATATGTTATCTATCTAAAATACGGCCAATCGTGGATCGCGACACTTTGACGATTTCATTTGTGGAAACTGGAATATTTTGGGCCGAATTAAAAAAACAACAATTAGCTACAGATTTCTCGAAGTTATCTTATGGCTACGATATCGTAAAACCGCCGTAGGCTATGACGTCACTACGTCAAACGTCATAGCCAACGACGATTTTACGATATCGTAGCGCTAAGGTAACTTAAAATATCGGGGGCCTGTTTACGTCTTACATACGCGTAAATACCGATGTTTTCAATGTTTAAATACCTGCGTTTAAGACCCAAAAAAAACCAGTCTTCGTAAATTCGGTCCTTTCTTGTCAGTTATGACTGTGATAATATAAAGTAATCCTTGGGACTTTGTCCTGGACGGGGGCGGGACTTAGCCCAGTGGTAAAGTGTTCGCTTGATGCGCGGTCGGTGTAGGATCGATCCCCGTCAGTTGATCTATTGGGCTATTTCTCGTTCCAGCCAGTGCTCCGCAACTGGTGTAACAAAGGCTGTTGTATGTACTATTCTGTCTGTGGGATGGTGCATATAAAATAGCTCTTGCTGCTAATCGAAAAGAGTAGTGCATGAAGTGGCGACAGCGGGTTTCCTATCTCAATATCTGTGTGGTCCTTAACGACCATTGTGGTCGTTAAATAAAACATTTCCTTCCCTCCTTGTCCTGGAGGAGCCGGTATAAGTCGATATCCGAGTCCATGACAGGCTTGCGCTACAATAGCTAGCTCTGAAGTTGCCCGTTAGGCTCTATGGCCTGACCTTACCTAGCCTTAACTACTGGGACTTTTCCTTTTGGTTTTTTTTTTAAATGAGTACCAGACTCTTCTAGAGGATGTACCAAATAGCATCAGTAATATCGTTATCGGTGGCATGGTAGTTTCCTTTTTCAATCCAGATTGGTACCTACTGGTTTCGCATCAGTCTACCGGCTCCCATCCAGCCATCCAGAGTGAGTATCAATGGTTCCAGGACGACGTGAGGGAGGAAGTGTTTTATTTAACAACGCACTCAACACATTTTGTTTTACTGTTATATGGTTAAGGACCACACAGATACTGAGAGAGGAAACCCCCTCTGGCCACTAAAGGATCATTTATATGCATCATCCCACAGACAGGATAGCACATATCACGGCCTTTGATGTACCAGCTGGTGCGAGAAGTAGCCCAATGGGCCCACCGAAGAGGATCGATCACAGACCGACCGACCTTCTGTTCCGGACAGACAGTCCCCACAGCTGAGGTGGTTGACCATGGCTGAGTGCCTGACATGACAGAGGCAGGATCTAGCTAAGTCGGTTGAGCGCTCACTTGACGTGCTTGCATCGTAGGATCGAATTACCTCAGTGGACCCATTCTCTGGTTGGGCGTTTACCCCGACCCAACCAGTGAACCACGATTGGTATATCAAGGTTATTGGTATGTGTTGCTCTGTCGGTGAGACATTTCACAAGATCCCTTGCTACTAATGGAATAATGTAGCGGGTTTCCTGTCTATATGTCAGAATTAACTAATGTTAATAATAGCCGATGATTAATAAATCAATGTGCTCTAGTGGTGTCGTTAAATAAAACAAACTTTAACTTGTTTAAAATCAACTTGAATTAAAATATAAAAACAAGGTCCACTTATACCATAATTTTTCCACATCAAATGAAGTCGATTTATTGTTACAGTCAGCAAAGGTATTGTGTAAATAATTACACGAACATGGTTCTCTAGAATTTATGCTGTATTTAAAGACCGGCCTCGGTGGTGTCCTGGTTAAGCTATTGGACATAAGGCTTGTAGGTACTGGGTTCGCATCCCGGTACCAGCTCCCACCTAGAGCGAGTTTTAACGACTTAATGGGTAGGTGTAAAGACCACTACACTATTTTCTCTCACTAACCATTAACAACTAACCCACTGTCCTGGACAGACAGCCCAGATAACTGAGGTATGTGTGCCCAGGACAGCGAGCTTCAACTTTAATTGGATATAAGCACGAAAATAATTTGAAATGAAAATAAAATGTATTTAAAGAAAGAGCACGTCATCCTGAGGATTTTAATGATTTTACCTGCACTTTTGAAGAAAAAAAATTGTTTCTTTTAATTTAATAGTACATCTATATTACTGTCCTCCTGCCCTTGCCTCCAGCATGACGTCCCTGTCTATAATTGGATCTGAATCCAATCCACAAGCTCGATCTGGTGGGAAATGCATGAGACCTTAATGATTTCACATGCACTTCTGAGAAAGTGTTTTTTATACTGTTTATATCTATATCTAAATCTCGACCTTAAAGGGACATTCTTGAGTTTGCTACATTGCAAGATGTTTCCAACTAATAAAATATGTTTATCATTCAGCTTACAGATTAAATATGTTTTCTTGTTTATAATATCAGTGTCTGTATATTATTCTTTGTGTTTCTGGTCGTCTTAATATTTGCATGAAGCCCAAACATGATTTAGTCTTCAAATAATTTCGTACGTACGAAATTTTTTTTTTTTTTTTTTAAATAAAATGAAATTTCATCTAGTACCAATATTAGAACGATCAGAAATACGTTTAATATACACCCAGTAATATTTTATGCAGAAAAATATATTTGATATGTCATTACAGTCGTCAAAACGTCTCTGTTAGTCGATAACATCTTAAACATTGCAGCAAACTCAGGAATGTCCCTTAATAGTATACCTATATTATTACCATCATCTACTGCCTGTACCCTCAGCACCAAGTCCATGCCTGTAATTGGACCTGAATCCAATCCACAAGCTCGGTCTGTCGGAAAATGCATAAGAAAGTGTCTTAATGAATTTACATGCACTTTACAGAACAGTTTCTTTAGTACTGTTTATATCTATATCTGAATCTCAAACATACTTGTACATCTATATTATTACCCCCGCCTGCCCTCATCACCAGCGCCACGTCCCTGTCTATGATTGGACCTGAATCCAATCCACCAGTTTTGCACTGTCATGTGTTGAGCTTACTGCCCTGCTAGGATTGGTAAATAAATTGATCAGATTGTATCTGATACATACTATCAATCAATGCTGCATTTCGTGAACTGAGGTGATGTTTTCTAGTAAGTCGTGGCGGTATTTACTCATGAATCAATGTCATCACAATGAATAGTGTAATAATGATGCCGAATTCGACACACCCCCCACCCCCCACCCCCCAAAAAAAGATAATAATTTAAAAAAAATCCCCAACCCAAACCATTGTGTATTGTATCGTGTTGTACTGTTGACACTCGTCTAGAGTACACATGGACGTACGGGATGGAGGTGGGACGGGGGGCGTGGGGGGCTTGTGTTACAGAGGTGAAATGAAGAATGGGTGAAATGAAGGTCGAAACATGCTGAAATACTGGTACGAAATGTGAGTGCTGGTAGGGTGAATTTTGCTGTTAAAGTGATGGGTCGTAGACCAGGGGGACAGCGCCGCACCAATCAATCTTTCTAGGAAGCACTAAATCGTTTACACTCAATAAAGGCCCAGTCGGCTGCATGCCTTTTGTAAGTACAGCATCCGCGGAGAGATGTCTTCACAACAGAAAATGTTAGAATATAGCGCCACATAATGTCGAATCTCAATACTATCAATTACACTACGGTATATTACTTTCTGAAGCTATCATCTATTTGCATCAGCTGTAAAACAAATACATATTTTTGAAGCAGATTTGGATGGGCTTCAAAAGAATTAATTTGCGATAAAGTCCGCCATTTCAAAATAAAAAACCTTCTCTTTGCTAGGTTGATTTGTACACACACACACACA
>JAECMU010102121.1:0-20779 GCA_016106625.1 Dracogyra subfuscus
AAGGACAAGGTTGTCTTGTGTCGTGCCCGCATCGGTCATACTTACTTGACCCAGTTTGCGCGTGAAGCGAACTGGATTACATCCTGCCCCATAAAACTACTTATTCATAATTCTAAAACTAAATAACCTAGCTACTGCATGTCTTGCCACATACAGACGTAATATACAACTTTATACTTTTTCTTATTTCTTTTGTTCCATGTTGATGGGCATTACTTGTCGTGTCGTAGTTCTTGATTTGTTTTATCTTATTCAGTGTTACACATTAAATATATTAAAAAGATATAAGGTATATTTCTTTTTTTTAAATGGGTGGGTTGTAAGCCTGAAGATTTTTTTAAATGTGGGGAGGGATGCCTATACTGCTATGGTCACTATTATATTTTTTTAAACTGAAAATGTGTAGGTAGGGGGTCCAAAAATGCCCAGGCCCTCCCGACCCCAACCCATGACTTTTAAAAGGAATAGCCCAAATAAAATTATAAACTGAAAATAGACAAATATGATGGCAAAAACTCCCTTCTGCAGCCTCCACTTCAGTTCAACGCATATCTTAATCAATTTCTAAGATGTAGTTCCGCTCCTGCCTCTTTTATGTTGCTGGGTTTTTTTTTGACAGCATCTTCAGAAAAATAAGAAATGGTAAATATTAAATACACATTTTCAACTTGTTAAATGTAAAATTATGTTACAAGTTAACCCTATTATAGCTTGAAGAAATTAGAAGTTGAACATTATTTAATTAATGGCTGTTAACTTAAATTATTAGCAAAATTAATAATTGTAAACATAATATATACTAACACATTTCTAACAAACTCATGTTTCCAGGAGTAACGGTTACCTCAAATGCATGACTAGTGGGGTCGATATGCTCGAAGATATGTGAATATCATTTTAATGCGCAGTTTTTCACTGGACATTGACCAGCCAATATTGTTTTTTTAATTAGTTCGTACAATGACCGTAAGCAATATGACGCATTTCCTTGTGAACAATAATGTTAGGATTTCCGAGTTCATTTCAAATTATGTTCGTGCTTATATCCACTGTGGTTCAAACACCGTTCTGAATGAATGAATGAATGAATGAATGTTTAACGACACCCCAGCACGAAAAATACATCGGCTATTGGGTGTCACACTATGGTAAATGCAACAACCATGTGATGATCAACATCAAGACAAAAATTCAGAACTTAAATAAAAACACAGTGTAAAGGACTGTGTAAAAATACAAATATCACAGATAGATCAACTTAAAATTTTGAATAAAATTCACTATCGCGTAAAAATTGTAAACTAAGTTCTGGATGGAATCGAAATGATTCCATCACATTTCGCGTACCAAATATATCTTCCGAGTTCCTGACAAATGCTTACACTCCACCAAAATGTGGCGAACCGTCAGAGTACACCGACAGTGCTCACACTGAGGTGGAGGATCTTTCTTCAAGATAAATGAATGGGTAAACACCGTTCTGGGCACACACCTCAGTTGACTTGACTTTCTGTCCAGTACAGTGGGTGAGTTTGCTGCATTGTAAGATGTTTCCGAAAAATGAAATATTTCTACGATTAAACTTACATATTAAACATATTACATATAGAACAGAACATCCCATTACGTTTGGTGCATATATGACGCCGCACTCATCATTTGTTTCACCACGCTGGCTTATCCAGGTCAAAAGCAAAGCCTTTATTTTGAAAGTGGGACACTTTTGACGGGCTGCTACCGATCTCGGGTTTCATTGGCTTATCAGATCACGTCAGATTTCGTAATTTTTAAATAAATTTAACTGTCTTGATTGAGGGGTCGTCTCATATCTACAAAACATATTTATATCCATAGTGGTATGGTACAACGCCTTTCCAGGGCTCGGTGGGTGGGGGATTTGCCTTGAAATTTTGACAGAGGCCAGCTGCTGGCATATGCGGTACCTGTAAGGGGGGTATTACTAATTACGTAACGCTCGGGGTAGAGGAAGAGGTTCAGTGCTCGATTTATGTAAAAAAAATTCAAGACTATTTTTATTAATTACTTAGACTTAAAAAGGTGTGGGGTTTTTTTTAATGCGCTGTCGTCTAGGATCGATCCCCATCGGCGGATATATAAAAGACAATGGCATGTGATATCCAGTCTGTGGGATCGTACATTCCTTGCTTTAAAAAAAAAAAAAAAAAAAAAAAAAAAAAAAAAAAAAAAGTAGTGAGTTTCCAAGGCGCGTGTGCAGGGATTTCAGCAGGGTTGGGGTTATAGACTGTGTTGAGCAACGTTTATATGGGGCCATGCTCCTTTATTGTCTACTTTAGTATATTTTATTTAAAAATACATGATTAATGTGTTACTAGTATACAAACTAAAGTTTGAAAGTTCAATTAACTTTATAAAATATTAATTTTGAAATAGGAAGGTACGATTGTCAATAATACGTTATCAAGATCAAACCTGTTTTAACGAAAGACTCTAGTGCCGTAACCTCAATCGAACGTTCTTCGTAAAGCGCAAGATTTATCTTTTAAAGGGACATTCCAGAGTTTGTTGCAACTTTTAATATGTTATCGACTAACTGAGTCTTTTCAACGATATTAATTGCATATCAAATATATTTTTCTGCATAAAATAATAGTGTCTGTATATTAAACGTGTTTTTGATCGTTCTTATATTTTTAATAGGTTAAAGTTACATTGTCTGGAATATTTTTATTATTTAAGCATATAGAACAGAAACTCCCATTACGTTTGGTGCATATATGGCGCCGCACTCGTTATTGGTTTCACTACGCTGGCTTATCCAGGTCAAAAACATAGCCATTATTTTGAAAGTGGGACACTTTTGACGGGCTCCTACCGATCTCGGTTTTTATTGGCTTATCACAAGTGTGAAATTCTCCAACAACAGATCACGTGAGATTTCCCAATTTTTGAAATTTAACTGTCTTGACTGAGGGGTCGTCTCATAACTCCAAAACATATTTATATCCAGAGTGGTATGGTTCGTCGTTCCAGGGTCGGTGGGTGGGGGATTTGCTATCTGTTGGCATACACGTTACATGTAAGGGCGTGTTACTAATTACGTAACGCTTTTGGGGTAGAGGAAGAGAGTACCGTCTTCGATTTACGTAACATTTTTCAAGACTATATGTTATTTTTATTCATTACTTAGACCTAAAAAGGTGGGGTTTTTTGGAAATGCGCGGTCAGTCTGGGATAGGTCCGCATCGACGGGTATATAAAAGTCCATGGTATGTGATATCCTGTCTGCAGGATGGTACATATAAACAATTCCTTGCTAAAAAAACAAAAAAAAAACACGTAAAATTAAGAAGTGAAAACGTTCATTGTCTATTTTAGTATATTTTATTAAAAAAACATATACATGATTAATGTGTTACTAGTATACAAACTAAACTTTGAAAGTTCTACTAACACTTTATAAAATATTAATTCTGAAATAGGAAGGTACGTTGTCATGATCAAACCGGTTTTAACGAGACTCTAGTACAGTATCCTCAAACGAACGTTCTTCTTACAGCGCAAGATTTCTCTTTTCATTTTTTGAGACGAACCCTACAATTTGAAATCGGCAAACGCATGTGTTAACTGAAACTGACAACAGGCTGTCGTTTGAACTTTGCCAAGCTATGGCGGCACTGACTACGAATCAAGTGTATACTTTTAACGATATCCGTTCATAACGAACACACACACACGTTTTTTAAAAGTGCATTTGAGCTTGTATTTCATATTTGTACATGATGTTATAATATGGAAACCAGACAATGTAACTTTAAATTGCATTTTATTTCCAGTTTGGGCTTCTTACAAATATTAAGACGACCAAAATAACATTGAATATACAGACACTGATATTCTAAACAAGAAAACATATTTAATATGTAGAATATTTTATTAGTCGGAAACATCTTACATTGAACAAAAAAAAGGGGAATGCGAAGTGGGACCGACTGCGACTGCCAAGCTCAATTATCATGCGATACTTCTTTCGATGATGACTCAACACATTAAATGACGGTTATATCGGTGTCGGACATATGGTTATGTCGAGAAAAAAACCCAGTGGTTAGCTGACGGGGATCGATCCTAGACCGACCGCGCATCAGGCGGGCACTGTACCACTGGGCTATGCTGCCCGCTATGATGAGTAGTGTACTAATGACAACTGGACTAATATTTGTGCAACACAACAAATAATGACTTATCAGTTTGAACCTGGAACATCTTCCGACGAACCACCGGCCTGACAGATGACAATGAAAATGGTCATGGAGACGGCCTACTACTAATTTACAACTTTTATTCTTGTTCTGTTCTTTAGCTTTTCGTGCGAAATATTTTTGCTGTAAGATCAACACAAGAAAAATGTGTCTGGGCAGAAGAAAGGAAGTCCACGTGGTGGGAGAATCTAAACAGTGGAGAGGAACAACAAGAGTGGTATGGCAATTTCCGAATGGACAGGAACGTTTTTGATTCAATTTGTGACAAACCGTCAGATGTTTTGAAATCAAAGGAAAACTGGGTTCGTATGCCACTTGACTTACGAACACGAGTGGGTATAGCCATCTACTGAATGGCATCGTCTGCGGAGTATCGAACTATAGCGCAGCTGTTTGGAGTGGGAAAATCCACAGTATCAGAATCTATCCATGATGTGAATGAAGCCATAATAAATGTCCTAATGGATGAGTATTTGTATTTTCCTAAGGATGACGACCTGAAGGAGGTAATAGATGTATTTCAAAAGAAATGGAATTTTACTAACTGTGCTGGGGCGATTGATAAAAAAGGGTGGTACTCGCTCATCCACAAATATTCAGGGATATAAACATTGGTTGGCCTGGGAGCGTACATGACGCCAGAGTTGTTAGCAAATTCTGAGCTCTTCTTCAAGGGTGAGAATTCCACCCTATTCCCACATTGGCTGAAAATAGTGTCTCTTCCAGAAAAAGATGTCACAGTACCAATTGTCCTTATCGGTGACCCGGTCTATCCTCTGGGGCACTGGCTTCTAAAACCGTACAGTAACCGGTCTTCTCTTTCTGACGAACAGAAGTCCTTTAACTACAGGCTGAGTAGTGCCCGAATGGCCATAGCAAATTTGTTTGGACGTCTCAAAGGTCGATGGCGGTGTCTCCAGAAGTGCCTGGATGTAGATGTTCAGTTTGCTTGCAGTGTCATTGCGGCCTGTGTTGTGCTACACAACATATGCGAGACCCATAATCAGCTCTATGATGAGAACTGGGATGAAAAGGATCCACAGGATGTTACTGGTGACATAGAAAATTACAGAAACTTGGATGCTGGGGGAAAATCAGGAGTTCTTTGCTAATGGTTTTTGAATGCGAATGTTCGTTTGTTCATTCAAATAAACGCTGATGGCAGATATTTGTTTTATTCAAATACTAGTAAACACTGTTTTTGAATTTTTGTTTTTTGCAATAAACAAATGTGTTTCTTTTGAATCATTATTATTCTTTTAAATGTTGACCTAACTGCCGAAGTACTCTTATATAGTATTGTCTTTGATCACCAGTTGTTTTATTTAATGATGCTCTCAACATATTTTATATACGGTTATATGAAGTCCTACATATGGTTAAGGAACATTCAGATAACAAGAGGGGACACCTGATGCCACTCTTAATTAGCAGTAAGTGGTATTTTATATCCTCCATTCCACAGACAGGATAGTAAATAACAGCTTTTGTGGATCACAGGATGGAACGGGAAGTAACGTAATGGGTGCACAAAGGGGAATCGATCCGACTTCCCACCGCAACTTATGCAGACCTGAGATAAGTGTGGAAAGTATTCCCCCTCTCTGTTTAATGATAATCCAGCACATTCATTAATCGACTTGGGGGTATTAGTTTTGTTTTGGAAATAAAAAAATAAAAAAAATACTATTTTTGTGTGCAGTTTTCAAAACAGCCGGCTCAGATATAAATAACTTATAGTACATTCCATAGTATGAGAAAAAGGTGTTCTCTGTGGGAAGGTATAGTAAAATTAATTTAATGTATTTATAGTTTGTCTCATAGGGAACGCCTTTTTTCATACTATGGAATTTACAAGTTATTTATTTATGAGCCGATTGTTTTCTAAGTTGCATACAAAAATAGATTTTTGTTTTTACTTTTCTTTTGTTTGTTATTTACATATGATGGGACGGACTAGGCTATAGATACTTACTTTTCTGAACTTTATTGTTAATAAAAATGTTCTCAAACTGTAAAGAAAAACCTTACAAATGATGCACACAACAATAAATCGGATCTGGTTGCTTGCACGAACTGTGCATACGAAAACAAAACTGACCGGAGTTGGAAGCATAACACAGTTAGGGACGTTTAAGAATAGTGTCCACTATGATACGGACAACAGCAGTAAAAAAGCACTACACCAAACATACATAATTTACATTTTAACTGGCATTCCAACATAGGTCTAAGGTTCTTGGTATGAACTGATGTAATTGCAAGATAGAGCTATATTTTAGGTAAGCACCTAAATGTTTTGCTCTTTCAAATATTTTTCTTCAAAACTATCACTTGTGATTTTAAAATTATTTCTTCTTTGTTAGAGAAGTATGTTTTGGTTCATATCACTCAACAGTCTGTGAATGTCCTTCAAAATATATACTTATATCCATTAACAGAAACATTTTCACTTTGAAAATAACCGCTTATTTGTGAAAGTAACCTAGTGGACACTTGGTAACACAGTGGACCAGGATTACGTTCCACTAAGTTACCTACAAACCAATCTATGGAACTGACTGACTAAAAGTGAAATATTTGATTACCTAGTGTTAGTCACCAGAACATTTATGGAACAAACATACGTTTAAGTACAATGGTTAACCTTTTCCAGTTATCATTTTAAAAAGAACAATTGCACACACAACAAACAATACTGAATATTTTAACAACCCGTTAACAGGTAGTGAACCAACACAAATCATATGGAATGGTCAGTCTTTTTAAAGTGTCCATTAAATAGGGTTTAAACAATTTCTGATGCACAATCAACTAATCCAAATTTTAACAACTCTTGAATAGTCATACAACAAAACAATTTAAGAGTACTGGGCATCTAATAGCATTAAAACATCTTAACTACTCTTTAACGTTTAATTAATATAACATATTTTAAACAATCTAAATTCAACCAAAACCCCAAAGGCTTTTCCAATTTAAGACAGAACGTAATGTTAATTCAGTGTCAGTCATTGAACAGTTTGTTACTTTATACTACATGGAATACGTACATTCTTATATCATGCCCACAACTGACTCCCACAATGCATTGTCAACCTGCTGGTGCCGGGTGCCAATAGCAGTTGGTTGGGGAATGAGACCAATATTTTTATCGTATGTGTACTAGCATATGTCTTTGAGCTTAGAGTCGAAATACCACCTGTTTCTCCCAGCTTTTATCATGCATTCCATTTGAGCAGCGTTTCGGTCATACATTCTTATGATGCCTGGTAAAGGTTGATTACCTTACTTGACTATGCAGTACTTTCCAAGAATACTGTCTTAAAGCAACAATGGGACGCAACCATCCTTCTTTTACAGCAATGTCGGATGCACAAGACTCAAGGAGACTGGGTAGATTATTTGGAACTTGCGTGGCTGAAACAGAAGGAGATCTAACAGTGGTCAGCTCAGCATTGGTATGGGTTGTTGCATGTACCTCTGATGAATTGTGAGCAATAGTAGTGTTAGATGAGGCTCCATGATCTTCTTCATCCTGCAGAACAGGAAATTTTAACTCTGCATTTGTACTGCTCACCTCCAGGTACCACTGGTGAATCCTGCAGGAAATAGATTTTGGCTGTACAGAAAGAAATTCAGTTTCTGTCTATACTGTGTGGCAGGACCATCGGAGAACATGTGAAGAATCAACAGTTCAGGATATTCCTCCTTGACATATTTCAGAACAGGATTAAGGTATGACCAGATCGCTTGCGGACCATATCTAGACATTGGAAAATAGTGCAAAATGAAATTGGGGTTCATTGGCAATGTACATGACACCAGTATGGAGGGTGGCTTGCTGGTGCCCACCACCAAAGTGTACACTTTGAATTTCTTTATGATGTTTGCAGTATAATTTTCAGCAAAATCGGCATTAACTATACATTACTTATATGCAGAAAACAAAAATATTGGTTAAACAAGTTGTGTAGTAATTTAAACATATAGCTCTTTGTTATATTGGCCGAAGCATCACGTATCTGGCAAATGTATTGCAATAATTCCATGCCAACTACGATATTCATTTCAAAACGGTCGCAGACCCGGCGGATTTTATTTTTATTATGCCAGGGAATAATCAGTTTTCGGCTGCATTACCCAGTGCTTATTGGAAGCCCGACGCTTATTAGACTAAATACGGTAACTGGTAAACTATTAACATAATGAAAAGTATCTTTGTATCAGTTACTGGTAACATAATGGCAGTTATTGCAGCCATTGCAAAATAACTGTTTTTAATGTAAGTAGGCCTACAGTTTACCATGTAGGTTATTTGCATAGTTCATAGGACAAGGAAGACAACTCAGCTGTGTTGATATTTATATTCAATGATGTCAAATATTTGACGTCATTGTTTATATTCGTACAGAAATTGAACACGTCATTACATTTTGAAGGAAACTGGTATATTAACACAGTAAGTCTACTAAGTTACCACGCAGTCTACTAAAATGTATGATATTTGCAATATGATCAATATTGGTTACTGTATTTTAAACACATTACACCATTATATGCTTTACACCTCTAGGAAAGGCTGTGCGACATATTGACCAATCAGTTTAGTAGTAACCCTTCCTAGAGGACATGTTTATGTATTTTGACTACTAGGTTACCAGAGGTGGTCTACTAAGTTACGTGTTTCAAGGTAACTTAGCAGACGGTATCTTAGTTGACATTTTAAGAAATATTGCACCCCATGACCTGTTTGTCATATTGCCACAAATACTTTGTTTTAAGTTTTGGTATATCTGCAGTCCTTGATTTTTGAAAATTATAGGCGAGTGGACAATCGCACACCTCAATATGCTAAGGCGAGTGAAAAATCACTCTCCAAAATAAATAAAATAGGCAGAGTAGCTCTGATTGGATTTTCACTGGTACGTCTAAAAAATTGTCTATTAAACCAGTATTTCCCAATTTGTCCAACAAAGAGAAATACTAGTTTTACGACTCAATGGATGCCACTGCCATGTTTTTAATTTTTATTGTTTTAATCAGCTAAATGAGCTATGAAAACTGTTGATTTTTGTAAACATCGGAAATAAATATACCCATCTGTTTTACGTGCACCGTTTAAGTGGTAACGTGCGCTGTTTTTCATACTCGTCAGATTGAAATTACGTGCGCTGTACGAGTGCGATCGCACCCGCGCACCTTAACAAGCAAGGTCTGTAATATCTACCCGTTTTGTATATGGGTAGAGTACACTGGTGGCACCTAAGCATTTGTGTGATATTTTAAAGTTAAAATCTTACTTGAAAAATATTTGTTTCACTGCCACAGTACAATGGAATAATAAGTGGGTTACTACTGAAAGTTATTTTTTACTTCTTTTTTTTTAAACTCAAGTAATGAGTGCATTTTAGTGGCATCTCCCTGTATTATTCGCCTGCATGACGGCACATAAGTCTGCGCAGCAAACATGGGCGTCCGCAGAAAAAAATGCGGGGGGGGGATGTTATCCTGAATTCGACGTGTGAAGTGTGAAGACATCTTTTTGCTAAGATTACTGTAAATAACAGAACAAAATGCTTTAACTGAATGAACTGTTGAGAAATCTTTATGTTATTTTATTCATTTTGTATTTTCCATGTAATTTTTTCAAATGTTTGATTTTCCAGGGGGTACTTGCCCCTACCTGCGGACGCCCATGGCAGCAAACATTAAAACAACCACTTCTGTCGCTAATATTCCCCAAAACCAACATATAATGGATCCGACTTTTTGTAAATTCTAGACAACAAGCACTTCCTATTATAATCCGTTTCAGGAAAATTTATATTGTGTAAATGAGGTAACTATAAATTGTGTTCCATGCTCCTCAGTTTGAGTAACACAAAATGACAATAGACTATAGCGAAAAATAGGCAGTGAAACCTTGATCGTCTGGCAGCCATATTGCTGGTTGTGTCACACAGAGGGAAATTCAAAGTATGCTTGGATGTTTACCTTAACAGATAAAATACTGATTTCATTTATGGATTCATAAATTACAATAAGGTATGTATTGAAGCTTCTGTGTAAACTTATGTAAGTTAATATACAAGGTTGATCATTACTGCGTTGACAGACGTGTTGACAGGTGATAGGCCTACAATGACATACAAAAACATGTTGATCGAGGCTGGCAAAAAATATACTTTTAGTGCATTAATTCAGAGTTTCTATTTTCAATCAAATTGTTATCTACCAGTTTTATAAATATATTCACAATCAATTTGTATTGTTTGAACTCTGGTTTTGTGAATTAAATTAGCGTTGTTTGTTTGTTTACAAACATACACCAACATTTGTTTCAAGACTTAATGTGACGTAATGAACGTGTGCAGACGTTTGTGCCGCGCAGACTAAGATCACGTGAGTGTATTACACTGGTAACTTTGTATACATTTAATAAAGGTAAGATTGACTCACCTTTCAAAAATCCTGAAGAATTTAAAAACATGGTTATGGTAACTTGTGGGGCCATCTGGTGTGACTCAATGTATAACTGTAGTGGGCCAAAGTAAAATAGTAACATAGTGGACTTAATAAATAGGGACACGAAGTAAAATGTAAATAGTATTTACAATTTTCACAAATTCATAATTTATTTGGCTGATACTAGACATTATTCATTATCAGAAGATGTTGAATATAAACTCATTCTGCTAGTATATTTGGTTCACACAGCAGCGTGTACCTATATACCCAGTGCTAGGGACAGTAACTTAGCGGTCAGTATTTGATACACACATCAGCGTGTACCTATATACCCAGTGCTAGGGACAGTAACTTAGCGGTCAGTATTTGATACACACAGCAGCGTGTACCTATATACCCAGTGCTAGGGACAGTAACTTAGCGGTCAGTATTTGATACATACATCAGCGTGTACCTATATACCCAGTGCTAGGGGCAGTAACTTAGTGGTCAGATTTGACCAAATGTAGCTTTTGTTCCAGTTTTGCTGAAAATAATACAAATGAAATTATAATTGTTTTGCCCTTGCTAAAGCATCATCCATTGTATTTATTTTTCTGAATAAATTGGCTGGGACAAAAACACCCATGTTTTTCAGCTTTTTCGTGGAATGACCCATATATGTATGTGTGTTTATTTGTGGACTTATTGGGAAGTTATGTTCCCAACCAGTTCGCTTCCAGCCAGTTCTACCCCCAGTTGATCAAGTTTGCTCCATATGTCTGACTCCCCACGTTTGCTCCATGTCTGATTCCCCAAGTTTACTCCATATGTCTGACTCCCCAACTTTGCTCCATGTCTGACTCCCCAATTTTGCTCCATATGTCTGACTCCCCAAGTTTGCATCAAACCTGCAAGTTCCCTATATTACCTGTTTGTCAACTTATTTTAAATGTCAATTGCAGCACTTAATGATTTGGAAATGACATGTATATTAAGGATCTTAATACAAAAGTCGAGCAGTGTCCCTTTGGCGTGAAAAATTTAAGTATTTGGTCCCGATGGTAGCTTTGTACTAAAGTAAACAAATACAATGAAATTAGATCACTCGCGAATACGTACATACCTTCGTTTTTACAAAAACCAGGAGTGCTAAAAATCGCACTCCTAAAAATGCTTACGAGGGGGTGTGGAAAACACACTTCTCAAAATGCATAGGAGGGAAAAATCGCACCCCTCAAAATAATCACAATTAGAGGCAAGAGACCGAGAGGAATTGCACCCGTATGAATAAGATTACATTTGAGGAGTAATGATTTCTAAATTAAATATCTTAACATTAAAATATGATGGTTGTTCTCAAAGTTGAAGGAATGGACCATTGCATTCTTACACAAGAAAAAGAAACACCACGAACACAACGTGTATCGATTTCTTATGTATTATATGCTCCATTATGTTCCATTAAAATTATGAATGACGATAATCGATTTATGAATAAAGAATTGAAAATGATTTGTTTGTGCTTATTCTGTTTTATAGAAATTAAGTAGAATAATTTTAGTCTTCATCACAGAATGATATGATTTCTCCATGGACACAAGCCGGTGAACTGAATGTGAATTGACATTGAAACAACTATGGTATTGTTATTAAGAATTCTAACTGTAAAATGTATAATAAAACTCTCACACACACAAAAAATGTCACTAGACCTATTTGTAAATCATTTAAACTAAAAAGAAATTAAAAGTGTAACAACCACATAGCACAGGATTATCCGTTTAATATGCACAACTCCTCGTATGAGGTTTGCCGTGGGGTGCAACCCGTGAAAATGGTTGATGGGATCCTGGTGACTGAGTTGGGGCATATCTGCGGGTTTGCCTTCTGGCAATACGTCACTTTGGCCCGGAGTTCATACAGACGGGTGGTCAGGGAGGCCCGACCTGATCAATCGGCTGGTCATGCCAAGCAGAAGAGCAAACAACTTTTGTTTCGTTCAATTTGTCAATAGCAAACATTGTTTATATACCGTTTGTATTTGTTGCTCTTGGGGCGGTGGCTAGGGTCAATTGGGTGATTTCATTTTGTTTCTTGCCCAAGTATATCAACCGCGTATCCCTGGCATGAGTTGACAACAAATATATGAAGTTGTTTGATCAATCTAATTAAAAGTAGCTCCACTATTACATGTGGATCTAACAGCAGCCAGTTGGAACTCATGTCCACCAATCAAATCCTTACTTGCAGAATCTTGTCATTGATTTGAAAATCATTTTAAAACATTTCGAGTGTATACGACATGTTTTGTGTGAATTACAAATGCCTTATTTAGACCAGTAGAACTAATTTTAATCAGATTGCTAACAGGACTGCGTAGACTATCACTTCGTCTGTAAATAATAATTTAAATATTGACCAATCACACTTCTCCTTTTATAACGTTATTTGGGAGCATACAAATTCTAAAAATATCGGGCGTGTCTATTTTAGTGGCCGCAATACAGCAAACCATACCAATACGTACGGGATGGGTTATCAGTCTTCAATTTTATATTACAAATTATTTATTTATTTTAAAAAAAAACCTAAATCAGTCTTCGGTTTTAAATTACAAATTATTTATTTTAAAAAATAAAACATGTTTTAAGGCATTCGAAATTAACACAAATACATGTCGTATACCCTCAGGATAATTGGGAATGTTTTCAAATTATTTTACTGGCATGATTCTGCAAGTAAGGTTTTGATTGGTGGACATGAGGTCCAACTGGCTGCTGTTAGATCCACATTTAATAGTGGAGCTAATTTTAATTAGATTGTTGTTTGATGCAAGGCCTAATGCTATTCGTACATTTGGTCTTCGCATTAAGCGTTTTTTTATCGCTTTCCAACATTGATTTATAAGACACTTTGGAAACTCCTTCATATTTTGTTTTACCACTATGGTGTATTACACCACCTAAAATTGTGTTCGATCTTTCGCATCTGCAGAAAGATCTAACAGTTTTTCATGGAAATTCAAGACAGGTACCGTGATTACATTCCTGTGTATACAGACGGATCACGGGATGGGACTTATGTGGCTTGCGCTACATTCTTTCCATCAGACACAATACTTTCCATGAGACTGCCTGATTCGGCATCACTTTTTAGTGCTGAAGTTTGGGCAGTCATTAAAGCTTTGGAAGAATTCAAAGATTCCATAGCATCCAAATTTATTATTTTTACTGACTCACTTTCGTGTCTCCAAGCCTTGCGCAATATGAAGCTGGACCATCCCTTAATTGGGATGGTGATACGGAAGTGTGTCTTTTTATCTATTGCCCATAAATATTTTGTTGGGTGCCCACCATGTTGGCATCAGGGGTAATGAAAAAGCAGATCCTGCTGCCAAGTCTGCTTTGGATTTGCCTCATGCCAGGGTTGGTGTACCTTATAGTGATTTAAAACATATTATTAACCAGTTTATCTTTTCGACTTGGCAACATGATTGGGATGGTGCGGTTGCAAACAAGCTTCATTCTATCAAGCCAGTCTTGGGAGTGGCAGTCCTCCTATATACAGTGCATGAAGGATGAAGTATCCTTGTGTCGTGCCCGAATCGGTCATACATATTTGTACTCTTGGTGGAGTATCATCATCTTAAAGAAACTCGAAAAGATATATTTTGTCAGCGATCTGTGATGGAATCATTTTGATTCCATCCAGAACTTATTGTACAATTTTTACGCGATACTGACTTTTATTCAACATTTTAATTATATTTATCTGTGATATTTGTCCACAGTCCTTTACTCTGTGTTTTTGTTTAACTTTTGAATTTTTATATTGATGTTGATCATCACATTGTGTTGACATTTACCATGGTTTGACACCCAATAGCTGATGTATTTTCCGTGCTGGGGTGTCGTTAAACATTAATTCATTCATTCATTCATTCATTCTATTCATAGTGTTACGTGGGACCCTGTTGTTGTGTAACGCCACGTATTAAGGAGTTGGCGCACCTCGAACGCTCATAACCACTCAACTGTGTTGTGCGTTTAACTGTGTCAAGTAGCTAAATTGAATGTGAGGGCACTGATCCTCAGGTCATTCATCTCAAGCTGCCATCATCAGTTCTGGAACCGTCTTCACAACACAACAGGTCAATACTGTTAAACGCACACAGTACATAGTTGACAGCAAATGAAGTGACACGTTATCATCTAAATCTCTCCGGGTATGCACGTTACATATAGAACACTAAACGAGTTTGCCTCGCCATATCATTTTGATAAAACGAATGAACACTTTTGGTATGTGATGAGCGAAATCGAGTTAGATACCAACACTGTTTCCGAGTTTCCTAAAACGGATATGACAGGCAAGCTAGTTTAGTATTTTACGTATTACAAACCAAGTGGAAACAAGACGCTGGGGAGAGACTGAATACACGTTATTTTTCAACGAATTGGATCAGCAAGTGATCAACATTAACGACACCCAAACACAAAAATACACACCGGCTATTGGGGGTCACAAAGCGCAATGACGAGCGTTCTTCGTAGATTGACTTGTTAAGCCCCACAAGACATTGTTTGCTTATTTCTATCACTGCCTAATAATTATATCTCACTTAATTTTGTAATATTATACAAAGTAAAAATTTCTGCCGCATCACACTATTTCTTTTCTTTTTTCAATTTTTATTGTGTAGTGCTGCTGTTTTAATTTAATTAATCTAGTTTTTTCGTGGATTTTGATCATTTCTGCCTTGAGCTTTTCATTTTCCATCTGCAGACTTCTATATAATGTATGGCGGGGCTTGATGCGCGGTCGGTCTAGGCTCGGTCCCCGTCGGTGGATCCATTGGGCTATTTATCTTTCCAGACAGTGCTCTACAACTGGCGTAACAAAGTTCGTGATATGTGCTTTTGTGTCTTTGGGATGGTGCATATAAAAGATCCCTTTGTGCTAATCGAAAAGAGTAGCCCATGAAATGGTTACAGCGGTGTTCCTCTTTGAATATCTGTGGTCTTTAACCATGTGTCTGACGCCATATAACCGTCAATAAAATGTGTTGAGTGCGTCGTTAATAATAAAAAATCCTTTCTTTTATATGATGAATGTGTAGATAACTTAAACGGTTGTGGTTTTTGGGTGGGTTTTGTTTTGTTGGCATGGGGTATGCAGGTTTTGGCCTGTACTTCCAGTTCAGGTTCTGAAAACAAAACAAATTTGTTATATTTGGCGTTTACTACTTACAGGGTTTTAGACACAAAGACAATGTACTAACTGAACAGCATGTGTATAAGAAACTATTTATTGATAACAAAAGTGTGTGATTTTCTTCACAATGAATACTTGTCTCATGTTGTATTTAAATTGTTTCCGACAGGTCTGTTGTATTAAATATGTTTCAGTGATAAGGCAGGCCAATCCATCACATCCTCTACATTGAAGACTTGCTCCATTTGCTGCCCAACGCTGCAAGAAGATTGAATGAATGAATGTTTAACGACACCCCAGCACGAAAAATACATCGGGTGTTAAACTATGATAAATGAAAAACAATGTGATGATCAACATCAAGTTAAAAATAACACAGTATAAAGAACTGTGCAAGAAATACAAATATCCCAGATAGATAAGATTCAAATTTATAATAAAAGTGTCATATAAAGTTCAGTTCCAGCTTGAGGTGCATGACCTGAGGTGCAGTGCCCTCACATTCAATTTAGCTGTTTATCTTTTTTTAGAACCAAATGCATATAACTTTGGCACTGGAGACTGAAGCCTGGGTTTGTTGGCGAGTGCATTGTATGTGGAATGACCTATGATATTAACAGAAGCACCAGTATCAATCACAAAGTCAATGGGACAGTTCATGATGCATGCTGTTATCTTTGGAGAGTTGACAATCTTATCAGTGATGGAGAATACATGCTCTTCATCATCAGACACAGACGAAAAATCGACACATCTTACCATGGGAGTAGACCTGCAGACACGTGCATAGTGTCCTATTTTTACACAGTTTTACGCACTCAACACATTACAATTACGGTTATATCGGCGTCGGATATGGTTATGTCGAGAAAAACCTCAGTGGTTAGCTGACGGGGATCGATCCTAGACCGACCGCGCATCAGGCGGGCACTGTTGACACAGTTCAACGCACAACACAGTTGAGTGGTTATGAGCGTTCGAGGTGCGCCAACTCCTTAATACGTGGCGTTACGCAACAATGAATGAATTAATTAATTAATGTTTAACGACACCCCAGCACGAAAAATACATCAGCTATTGGCTGTCAAACCATAGTAAATGTCAACACAATGTGATGATCAACACCAGTATAAAAATTCAAAAGTTAAACAAAAACACAGTGTAAAGGACTATGGAAAAATACAAATATCACAGATAAATATAATTAACATTTTGAATAAATCTAAACGACAAAACCATGGCGCAGTCAAAATCGTATCCCTGCACAAGGCAAGAGTCCAGAAAAAGTTCTATACAAGGTCGTGATAGTTTCCATGATCCACTATGGAGTGAGTTGCTAACAGGGGGACCGGCAGTGTACACTTCATCCTTCCTGCATCTCCCAAGGAGATACGGCAGTGTAAACGTCAGTATCGCGTACAAATTGTAAAAGAAGTTCAGGATGTAATCGAAAGGATCCCATCACAGATCGCTGTCCAAATATATCTTTTCTAGTTTCCTTGACCTGAGTACACTCGACCAAAATGTGGCGCACAATCAGAGTACACTGACAGTGCACTGCAAGATGTATGTGTGTTAGTACCGGACCTTGGTAGGGACGGCGACACACTATATGCCGAACGTTACAAGACATCTACGTACCGTGCACGTACTAATGGGATGTCTCCTGTTTCCGACTGTACCTCTTGATCACTTCCAGTGTCTTCTGACGATGCGACACATCTTGGTGGAGTGTAAATAACTCGAAAACATTTATTTAGACAAAGATGTGTGATGGAATCTTTTATTGCATTTTTTACGTGATAGTTACATTTATTCTATGTTTTAACATTATATATCTGTGATATTTGTATTTTTACACAGTTCTTTACACTGTGTTTTTATTTAACTGTTAGATTTTTAACATTATACATCTATGATATTTGTATTTTTACACAGTTCTTTACACTGTTTGACTGTTAGATTTTTATATTGATGTTGATTATCAACCTTTTGTTCCATTTACCATGCCGATGTATTTTTCGTGCTGGGGTGTCGTTAAAAATTAATTCATTCATTCTAATGACTTGATTTCTCTCAGCATTATATAATAGTTGCATATTGAAAACAAAGAAAAGAAAAAAAGGTTGCTTTTATAGGGAGACGACTGCAGGCAACGCATGTGCAAAACAATTTTTATATGCGATCATGTTTTGTTATAATAAATACCCTGTTCTGTTTTGTTGCTCCAAAGTCATTTTCTTCTATTTGTTCCCGATTAAAACAATATGTCCATTGTGTTATTTATGTCTCTCAGTATATATAATGACTAAATGAATTCAAAAGCTGAGCTGGGTTATATACTGAACCGCATCATGGCGAGAAGTTTGCAAATGTCTTAACCCTCCTGATACGAACTCAAAACGTTAGCTGGATTTGAGTTAATCGCAACCTTGGCGAGACGTTTGCAAACGTGTTAACTCTAGTGGACCTGCTACTAACAATTGCAGCTCACAATGCCGACTGCGAGAGGTTTCTCTCACATGAAGAAGATGAGCTATCTGACACAAGGCAGGGTAACTGACCTGTGTTGATAGTCATTGTCATTTCAACTTATCTTTGTGCTTATATCCAATTAAGGTTCACGTACGCTATCCTAGGCAGAAACCTCAGCTGTCTGGGCTGTCTGTCCAGGAAAGTGGATTAGTGATAGCGAAGAGTGTGTAGTGGTCTTACACCTACCTTTGCGCCCTTAATAACTCGCTCTGGGTTGGAGCCGGTATCGAGCTGCCAACCCTGACCTGCCAGCCTCTAGTTCAATGGTTAACCACTGCGCTGCCGAGGCAGGTGTTCATGTCTAGTGTTCGTATTCATGGTTATCCATGGGAGCTAACCACATTTGAAATGTTATCAAAGTTGTAAGAGTGATTACCGTTTTTTATATACGGCACAGGCCTTTTTAGAATTGTATTTGAACTATGGATCAGTGATTTTGTAAATATTTTAAAATATTGAACTATTTGACAGTTAATGTAATGGTGAGGTAAATAAGATAATTTAAATCTTGAAAAGAAAATCAATTGTAGAAAGATGAGATATGTTTTCCGAACAAGCGATATTTTGCATAAAAATATGCTTATTAACATGTTTGTATATTTTGCCATGAATAGCTTTATAGTTACGCTTATATTATTTGTTTGAAGAACTGTTGCTACGTATGGTGTCCTAGCTATACATTGAAACACGTTTGGTGTTTAAACAATCTGATTTATTCATGTAGAATAAACTAACTTAAAACATGGAGGCAACGCTACTTGGGCGGATGTTCCTTTTTTTGTTTATCTACGCATGCGTATGCATCTCGTAGAGTACCGGGACCGACCACAATGTTCACTATAAGTTCCAAGACACTACATTCCTCCCCAACTTGAAACAGAAAATTATGAAAGAAAATACACACTACATCCATAAGAAAGTAAAACAGTTCTCAAACGTTTTTGTAACTTGGCACACAATTAACAAAACTTGGATTCGACAGTTGGCATATAGTTCATTTTTGTCTTCATGTATTTATCAGACAGCCATGTAATATGCACAGTATTGACAGCGTAAACGTCAAGTCAAATGGTAGTCTTTCAGGCGTGTTGGAAGTCGACGGTTACGGACTGGTCTTACTGGTATCTCGGTGTGGACCGTGGCAGGTGTAGACACGGTTGATGTAGGTGAAACAAACTTCGAAGGAGTCCTCGGCTGCTTGATCGGAGTAACAGGAGACCTGGACTGCTGTTGAGTAGGTTGAGGGGTTGATCGCACTGAAGACCTGGACTGCTGGTGAGTAGGTTGAGGGGTTGATCGCACTGATGTCTCGATGGTGTTGTCATCTTCATCCTCCTCTTCCTCATCACTTAAAGAAAGTTGTGTACCGTTGATAGGTTTAAAATGTGATGAGTTGCGAGTGATTTGTCTCTCACCACGTTGTGCAGTGATCATAGTTCCTTTCTTGTTGATAACGACATAAGGCAGATGAGAATATGGAGTAGACAGTTTGTTCATCCTTTTCTGCTTCACTAGGACGTAATCACCTGGTGATAGATCTGATATTCGTGTGTGTCGTTTAGCATCAGCGTAGTCGGTCATTTTGCACTTGCTGATGTGATCATTTTCAGTAATGCGGCTGTGGACAGATCTGTGTGTTTGACTTGTGTTAGGAGGCTCGGGCAAGCCAATTTTCATCTTGCGGCCAGTCAGTGCTTCGAAAGGAGATACTTTGGTGGAGGTGTGTGGTGTACCTCTATAAAGTCGTAGGAAAGTGGGAAGCTGTGACTTCCAAGCAATGTTGTTGGCAACTGATGCACGGATTGTCTTGTTCAGTGTAGCCATGAAACGTTCAGCCTCTCCATTCGCTTCTGGCCAGAGGGACGTAATCTTCCTGTGATGGATCCCGAAACTGGACATAATGCTTGTAAATTCATCACCGTTGAACGAAGGCCCATTATCTGTTTTGACTGTTGTTGGGATTCCTTGGCGTGAGAAGATCGCTTCCAATTTTGGTAGTACTGCTTTAGCAGAGGTGGATGGAACAATTTCAACCTCGGGAAATCGACTATACTCATCTATGACAACGAGCAAGTAATCACCTGATGGGAACGGACCAGCAAAGTCAATGGCAAGTGAACTCCATGGTTCAGATGGCAAAGGGGTGGGTTGAAGAGGTTCACGTTGGGCAGGCCCTGGATGTGATGCTTGGCAGGGAATGCAGGATTTGACAGCTTTTTCCACAAACTTGTCAATTCCATGGAACCAGACCTTCTCTCTGATGCATTGCTTAATCTTAACAATTCCTTGGTGTGCTTGGTGTGCTATTGCAACGACTTTCTGTTGCAAAGTTGCTG
>JAECMU010102122.1:0-18841 GCA_016106625.1 Dracogyra subfuscus
GTATAAATATTTTATTAAGCAGAAACATCTTACAATGCAGCAAAGTCAGGAATGTCTCTTTAATATGTACCGGTAAGCGATATCATGTGCAAAATAAATTCTGTTTAATTTAAATATGATTCGGCACCAGCAGTTGATACGAATACTTCCTCAAACGAACAAAGCACATAAACACAATTACGGGCAATGATATATATATATTTGTTTTAATTTGAACCTGTGTCGGGTTAGGTCAGGTCATGTTAGAGGTTTTAACGTCCATGACAGGAAAGGTTTACTGAATCGTCTTGAGTATGCTGAATAACAATAAAGACGATTTCGCTAAGAGCACTTGAGGCGAGTAAAATCAAATTGCAAGTTGGAAAATATTTTCCGACATCTGTCATTTGGTTTTCACTGTATCAACGAATTTAATTCCAAGAGTTTTTTGCTTCGACGTAACGTATTTCGCTTGAGTTACTTTTACAATGTTGGGTTTTTTCAAACGTGTATTTGCTGCTTGGCCAACACCGGTGGTGCGCATGCGTGACTGGCGTCTGGCGGTTGTTTGCGCATCTTGACTTTGAGTTCTGTTTTTGCCGGCATTCATTTCTTGGTCCACCTTTCGTTTTTGAATGATTTCCTTGAGAATTCTGCGCAGTGATATGAGACCCTCGTCTTCCCGCCGCTTAGCCTTGGCCTTTAGCTGCCTCTGGTTGACCTGTCTCGAGATCTCACGGTGACCTTTTATCATTTCTCTACAAAACAATAGACAAGTATTTGAGATCCCACGATGACATTTTATTATTGAAAATGACACAGATAAGTATTTGAGTAATTGAGATCCTACGATGACCATATATCATTTCTTTAGAAAACAACAGACATGTATTTGAGTCACTGAGATCCCACGATAACCTTATATCATTTCAGTGTTCTACGTTGCGACCAAAATGGTCGCCAATGCGACCAAAATGTTGGCGTGACGACCGACTGAATTTATTATCGTCGCCATCTGGCGACTTACTCAAAAAACGCCTAAGTATGAAATTATTTGCCATGTGCCTTCAGAGTCCTAACAGCGAAAAACATTGATATTTGTTGACATCATTGGGCAGTCAGAACATTTCGTTATTTACAAAGTTGTCCGATTGATCACTGTGAATTCCGTATTAATTTTCGGTACCATTCGGAACTCATCACGAAAACAACCCAGATACTTGCAAAAACAATCTAGATATTTTGATTGGTGTATTTTCCCATGTATTATGCGCACCGGTGTATAATGCGCAGCCCTCACTTTAAACGTTTATTCCAAGAAATAAAACATGAACCACAATATAATGTGCACCGTTTTTTTATACAAAAAAAATTGACAGTGAATGCAAGATGTACCGTTTTCCCCGTCACTAAAATTAACGAAAAGTGAAAGCAGCGGTATATTCAAGAAACAAAACTTAAGTTAGGTACATGAGTACATAGACCTACATGTCACATTAAACAAAGGCTAGTATTTGCGTACTTACATGTCACAGACGCACAAAATTATATACCCACACACTGTAAATGACTAATAAATAAATAAAACCAAAAATATAGCATATTACTTATGGTTTTCATAGTTAACGTGAATGCACGAGATTTCTAAATTTGTAATAGTGTGGTATATTCCAGAAATGGCCGAATAAAATCTCATGGAAATTCAAAGTATTTACGGGCCAGTTTTGTAATATTTGCGAAATATGAATATTTGTTGTTTTATTTTGCATTTATTACAGTTATCACAAGTGAAAAGCGATTTTTATGAGGGTTTAGGCATTTCGTTGTAATGAACACTGTCAATAACCAGTAAAGTACCGTAAACTACCGATCGGCGATATTTTATGGGTGATCGCTGGACATTTTTAAAAGATAATTTTTCTATTGCTATGTATAGTGCCCACCCCCATTTTTAACCTGTATTTTCCGAGAAAAAAAAGAAGCATAATACATGGGAAAATACGGAATACACATTGTAATTAAACGTGCAAAATGGAGACCGATTATTAAACAATGCATTATAAATAAGCATTTCGTTATACACGTCTTAGATTTACTAAGTCATGTATAATGTTTAGATGTTTACAACATGCATAAATGATTCAAAAAGAGTAGTGTGGCTAGTAACATTTTAAGCTTGGCGAGTACAATTTGTTTTTGTCCACTAGCCCAAGAAGAGTAAGTTATAAAACCGAGCGTAGAACACTGCATTTCTCTAGGAAACAACAGACATTTATTTGAGTAATTAAGATCCCACAATGACCTTATATCATTTCTCTAGAAAAAAACCTAGACATGTCCTTGAGATCCCACAATGACCTTTTTGTTATTTCTCTAGAAAATAATAGAACATAATTTGAGTAATGGAGTCATTACGATGACTTTGTTCATTTCTCTAGAAAACAACAGACATGTGTTGGAGTTATTGAGATTTCACGATGACTTTTCATAAATTTATCAAATTTCTAGAAAACAATAAACATATATTTTGACAAATGGAGTTTTCACGATGACTTTTATAATTTCTCTAAAAAACAATAGTAGATATATTATGTTACTTATAACTACCTTACGTATCGCATGAAAACAAATATACTGCAGTTTCTACATTTAGTTAATAATCACTATGATTCTCTATTTGTTTCGGTCACAAAGTTCGACACAGTCATTGATAACGCCCGTGCAAACACACGCACATACACGCACGTACACACACACACACGCACACACACACACATACATACATACATACATACACATATATACATACATACACACACGTATACATACATACATACATACATACATACAAGAATACACGCACACCAATACAAACACAGGACAAAGTATTAATATGCGATCTTCTGGTAAACATTGATTATTGATAATTAACTCGTCGTTCTTGTCGACAAAAACAGAATAAGCAGAAAACCGAGAGAGTAATGACTAACTATGTGTTTAATGATTAGCAGCATCGTACACTTCCTGCTCCAAGTTTAAATAAACAGTTCGTCACGGAAACACGTCAGCTGAGAAACCCGCAGAGAACAGCTTTTGCATCCAATACATCACCAGCTATTTAACTATATCATTACAACGTCCCATGGTGAAACGTAAATCCGCTATTCTTAGTAGAGAGTTTTTTGTGCATCAATCAAAACTGATGAATCTGACATAAAATCAAAACTGTATCGAAAAGAGATTGTAGCTGATATGTCTGAGAAAGTTAGTTTACACCATAATCTTCATTATCATAACAAGCACCACATCGCCATCTTCTTGATCACCACCACTACTACTCTCACTACTACCACCATCATCATCCAACTGACGTGAACCCATAGTTTTATCATAAAGAAATGTAAACTAAAATGTCTGCTAAAGTTATTTAATTTACACCATAATCAATACCATAACAAGGGCGGAACATAGCCCAGTGGAAAAGCGCCCGCACGCTGCGCGGTCGCTCTGGGATCGATCCCCGTCAATGAGCCCATTGGGCTATTTCTCGTTAGAGCCATTGCACCACGACTGGTATGTACTACCCTATATGTGGGATGGTGCATTATAAAAGATACCTTGCTGCTAATCGAAACGCATAGCCCATGGAGTTGCGACAGCAGGTTTTCTCTCTCAATATCTGTGTGGTCCTTAACCATATGTCTGACGCCATATAACCACAAATAAAATGTGTTGAGTGCGTCTTTAAATATAACATTTCTTTCACCATAACAATCACCATCACCACCACCACTACCACCACCACCACCATCATCATCATCACCACACTTAGAGAATGGCCAATACAGCACAAATTAAAGTTTAGAATAAAAGTCAGTATCCGTGATATTTGTATTTGTATTTACACTGTGATATTATCCGTGATATTTGTGTTTGTATTTACACTGTTTTTATACCTTGAATTTTTCTATTGATGTTGATCATCACCTTATTTATTTCCATTATTATAGTTTGACACCCAGTAGCCGATGCATTTTTCGTGCTGGGGTGTCGTTAAAATTCATTAATTCATTCATTCATTCATTCATTCATCATCACCACCACCACCACCACTACTACTCCCACTACTACCATTATAATTATCCAGCTGATGTAAAGCCAAAACTGTACCATGAAGATATTTTAAACAAAAACGTCCAAGAACGTTGGTTAGTTTACAGCATCTTGATCACCATAACAATCACCACCATCACCGTGATCGTCTACTAGTTCTACCACCATCATCATCATCATCCAACTGACGGAAACCCATTACTCTATCATAAAGAAATTTAAACTAAACTATCTTAAAAGGTTATTTAATTACACCATAGTCATCACTATAACAATCACCACCATCGTTATTATCATCACCACCACCATTACTATTATCAAAATCACAACTGATATAAAATCAAATTGTATCATAAAGAGATTTTTAAGTTTAGCAACCAAGATAGCTACGGTACATATCATCACCATCGTCATCATTATCATCATCATCATCATCATCATAAACATCCACACCCCAGACAAAAGGGTGCGTTCTGAACCTGCACAGCGCATCTGGCTTACGACACATTGTTGCATTGTTACTTCATAACCCGTCAACTGAGTAACAGCAGATGTTGCATTGCATTAGTTTATTCGTCGCCAGGGCAATTGTGATGGCTTTTTGCTTTCCGGAAACATGATTTTGTTGAAAAACTCGAAAATAGCGCACTAATTTGTTCATTGATTTTGGTACCTGATCGGTTTTGCGCCACTAAACAATGATACAAATGGCATACGTACTCAAGATCTACGACGCCATCTTTGTTTACATCCAACTTTTCCATAATGATTTCCAGCGCGTGCTCAGTGATTGGGATCTTCAGCGTCTGAAATGAGAACACATTGAAACCATGTTTACACACACTAAGTCTGTTTTAGAAAGTGGTTTAGAGTAAGATAACTTACACAAATAGGGCGTTATTGAACATCTAACTGATTTTAGTTTGTTTAGAAACAGCCTGAACTGGCGTCTAAACCGGGCATCCACGAGTTTTAAACTCGTACCGCTAAGCTTGTACCGTCAAGGCGAGTCAATTTCCTAGACTGCGCTACATCTTCATAATCAGTATATAATTCAGTTAAGTTCATTTTCGTACTAAAATCCAATTAAGGTTCAAGTACGCTGTCCGTGGCACACACATCAGCTCTATGTAAGTTAGTGTGAGAGAAGTCAGTGTGTTGACTTCACACCTTTTCAAAGAGTGCTTAAAACGTACTTTACTTTGAGAGGTCATGTCAGTAGGACAAGGCAGGTCATGTCAGTAGGACTAGGTAGATCAGGTCAGTAGGACAAGCAGGTCATGTCAGTAGGACTAGGTAGTCATGTCAGTAGAACTAGGCAGGTCATGTCAGTAGGACAAGGCAGATCATGTCAGTAGGACAAGACAGATCAGGTCAGTAGGACTATGTAGTGTAGATCAGGTCAGTAGGACAAGCAGGTCATGTCAGTAGGACTAGGTAGTCATGTCAGTAGGACAAGGCAGGTCATGTTAGTAGTACAAGGCAGATTATGTCAGTAGGACAAGGCAGATCATGTCAGTAGGACAAGGCAGATTATGTCAGTAGGACAAGGCAGATCATGTCAGTAGGACTAGGCAGATCAGGTCAGTAGGACAATCAGGTCATGTCAGTAGGACTAGGCAGGTCATGTCAGTAGGACAAGGCAGGTCATGTCAGTAGGACTAGGTAGGTCAGGTCCATGGGACTAGGCAGGTAATATCAGTAACTAGGCAGATCAGGCCAGTAGAACAAGATAGGTCATAGCAGTAAGACTAAACAGGTGAGACCAGTAGGACTATGCAGGTCAGGTCAGTTTGTCAAGGCAGGTGAGGCCAGTAGGACGTAAGACGGACATTCCCAGACATGCAGCGCCTGTAAATCAGTGTTAGGACCAGCTCCGCCTGACAGGTTCGTCTTGTGACACGCTCAGCAATCATCATTACGAGATAATTCTATTTTCACAAAAGATCGCTAATACAAATTGAATGAGAGATCTGATTGTCTGGCAATCGGACAGATTTTGCCACGTTCATTTGATCAAAGACGCAACAGTCTGTTCCGTCCGTACAAAGGTCTTCACACATCTCATACACAGATTTGAAACCCATTTTCAGCGTAAACCCTTCAAGCCTCTTCCGAGACAAATTACTCACCACCGAACGCGCGTGATCTTTTCTTTGAGCACAAAGCGCTGACGATTTCACTAATTAATCCGTGAATTACAAGACAAAGGAAGACATTATTCCGGTTATATAGATCGCATGTAACCAAACCTGTGCTTAAAGAGAATCCCGAACGTACAGTGTTATCAATAAACTTCATTTCAATACTGAACCCGAGTTAGGAACTTTGAAATGACGTGGACATATCAGTGATTATTAGTATAATGATACAGACTGTCAGCTGGTGTCTCAGGGAGAGCACATATATGGCTAGTCTTAGCAAGTATGAGGATCAACATCGTCTCTCAGCATAAGACGGAGTCCAAGGAATGTTTTACTAAGGTCATGACAGTTCCCATGAAAATGTTTTGCTGCTATTTTGGAAGGTGTAGCATATACAGCGGAAGCGTCCTTTCTCTCGTATACTACAGACACAGTGCTACAGACAAAGTCTCTTAACTACAGACAAAATGTCTTATATTACAGACAAAGTGACTTATGCTACAAAGTAGCTTATACTATAAAGTGTCTTATACTACAAAGTAGCTTATATTACAAAGTGTCTTATGCTACAGTCTTACGCTACATAAAAAGACTTATGTCACAAATAAAATGTCAAATAATCATATGTTAGAGACCCAACCGTCATCATTTAAAACAAACATTCCTTTGTTCCCCTTTAAGGGGATTTACTAAATACCTGTTTGTATATACAATATGTAGAACCGTGAATATCTTCATATAGACGCGATAAAACACTTCAGTGCCGAGATATGCGTCTATGTAAATGTGGGTCGGTTGGAATGGGTTTCGGTTCATAAAAATCACCATTATTTTGTAAACCAAATAGGCTGGCTTATGCTTCACCAAAACGGTTGAGAAGCCTTCAGAAAATCGCTGTCGATATATCGATAAATAAACAGAGAGAGAAATCAAACTTGGATTGTATCGCTAACGTCTTTTGGCTCCAGAGTCTGGTTTCGTCACTTGGGGTAAGTTCTGAGAATAGTGGGAAACTGGACGAATCAGTGAAAACACTTTGACAACTCTATTGAGGATCAATGCATACACGGTATGGCGATCTTTAAGGTTTTTCCATAGAGGCCCGTCTCGACTCGAGTGCGTGCTAGGGAATATCTGGCAGCAGTTGTTCAATACACACTTAACTCGCTTCTTTGACTGACAGCCTTGTTGGTCAGCTGAGGCGTAATTTTGATGCGAGATCGGTTTTATGTTTTCATACTTCTGGGACGGTGTTTTTTTTCTCTAAAACATGTCTGGAAGAATCGCATTTCGCTTGATTTTGCACGTCTTTCATTAGACGAACATTTTCAGCCAGAGAAAGCAACATAAAGATTTTTAAAAAGCTTGAATAGTAAAATCGAAATCATGGCTCCTTCTGGCGACAGTAGATAAGACAGATTACCGATAGTAAACTCAAATATAACAAACCAGGACCGGAACCGGAGATAAGGGGAGAATGCATGTATCGGGTGTGACCCCCCCCCCCTCCCCCCACAACATACTTTATTCCTTCTGTTCCAGAATATGATATTTTATTCCTTCTGTTCCAGAATATGATATTTTATTCCTTCTGTTCCAAAATATGATACTTTATTCCTTCTGTTCCAGAATATGATATTTTAGGTACTATTTACTCAATGGTTTTGTTGAGTTCAATGCATTTAGACAATGATTTGAAACGAAGTCAAATACTACAATTAACCTGTTCCGTTTTTAGGCCACACCCCCACTAAAGTGATTTTTAAAAATGGTATTACAATTATAACATTATATGAAAAAACAAAACATTCTAATCATAGTTATAAGGTAGATCATATACCGTCTATGAAGACATAAGAGTTTATAGATGGTTGTAATATTCCAACAAACAACAACAAAGTTTACCACTCAGCGACAAATAGGACCTTTAAAACGTCATAGGTAATAACACTGGGAAACTAGCGCTAGTACATCCAACCTGGGAGGATGCAGTACACCATTGTTAATGGATTACAACAGACCTAATCCAATGTATGTATTGAGGGATTGCTTAGGTCTCACTACACAGATGTCATCTGCCATGGAAACCCATGTTAAATTGCCCAACTTCAAACGAACATTGCTAATAGAACGGGTTCTCGTTGGCACTAACAACATACACCATTGCGAACATACATTATATAAGCATTTATTTTCACTCCAATAGAACATTTCCGTCTCAGTTGTTTGCTATATGTCCGTATCTGGCTGTACTACCGGTCCGAACAGGTGCTTCATTAATCGATTCACTCAAATGTCACTTGCGCTATATACCCATGTCCCGAATGGTCGATGTACAATATTACAAAATAACATGGGCAAAATACAACCAGAAGGCTTACCATTAAACATACATATTGTTTTAATTCTTCACTATTTCCTATAAGTGAACATGTGAAGCATAATATGTGTCACAATTAGGAACTATAGTGGACCGTGATCAATGAACTCTCACCCGGAAGTGATCTGTGTAGTGAGACCTTAGCAATAGAAATCAATGGATTGCAACAGACCTAATCCAATGTATGTATTGGTGGAATGGTTAGCAATAGAAATCAATGGATTACAACAGACCTAATCCAATGTATGTATTGAGGGATTGCTTAACAATAGAAATCAATGGATTACAACAGACCTAATCCAATGTATGTATTGACGGATTGCTTAGCAATACAAAAAATGGCTTACAACAGACCTAATCCAATGTATGTATTGGGGGAATGGTTAGCACTATAAATCAATGGCTTACAACAGACCTAATCCAATGTATGTATTGGGGGAATGGTTAGCAATATAAATCAATGGATTACAACATACCTAATCAAATGTATGTATTGGGGGAATGGTTAGCAATAGAAATTGGGAATTGTCAGTGCCACTTTCTTTTTGTACATAATCCATAATGGCGTACTTTTGAATGCTGTAAATGCCCTTTTTAAACGTTGCACCCCTCCCTAAAAAAACAACCTTCATCCGCCGCTGGTAATTAACTCAAGAAGTGTATTTTACAACGGTTGGTCCATCAGTTGGATCTGTACTGTTTGGTAAGTGATCAAAGAAAACCGTTATCAAGCAGGGAATCGGGAAATGAATCCACCAACTCAGATCGATGTATTCGAGTACAGCTCCTCGCATCTTTTTATCTCTTCAAACAAGTGCAATAATTACCCGTCTCCAGTCTTCTCGCGATGCTAATCACCGAAAACCAAACACCCGCTCTGTGTGCCCGCTACCGTCCGTATTTACAAACAGGCCGCACTGGGACAGAATTAATCTAAGATCAACACCTTTCTGTGTAAGTTACAAGTGGACTTCTTTGAGGTCCTGTCAATAATTAACCTATTTGAAAGTGTGTTTTGTGATAGCACACAAAGACATCTTTGACTATTACCGCAGCACTTTTGAAGCCACGCACAGATCAATGGCATACATGGACGCTTTCGTTTATCGAGACTAAATATTTCAAAATCTACTTACCAGCATTTAACAGTTTGTTAAAAGAGAGTAATAGAAAAATACTTGAAACGAGTTGAGCGATTTTCTAGTATTAAATCTATTACTTAATTGTGTGGAACCCGGGACGGGATTTGGGTCAGTTGTTTTTTTTCGCCGGAAGTACACACGGTCACATTATCGACGTATATTGACCATGCATATGACGTACATTGGCCATGCTTTACAAAGGTTATCAACCCATTTGAAACCTTCCTCTGTTTATAATTATAGAAATACTTATTTAAAATTATGCAACTATGAGTATGTATAAAGAGAAAGCAGTTCAGTCGTGCATGCCTCCAGACCTTCCTACACATATACATATGCATACACGCACGCACGCACGTACGCACTCACCTTACGTTATATTCAACATAAAATAGTACTTCCTTTTATGCACTCCTTATGGTCCAGGATTTAAAAAAAAGAAAAAAGGTAACAACGAAAGAAGAAGAAGAAGAAAAAGAAGAAAACAAGAACAAGATGAAGAAAAAGAAGAAGTCTAAAGTTAATAGTGAGTAACGAAGCAGAGTTAAACTGACGACAGTAACAGGAACAGCAGTCGGGCCTGTGCTGGAATGTTATATGAACATGCAGTTACAAAAGGTTTTTCCTCTGAGTAGATCGTTATTTAAGTGTATTGTGGGTTTTTTCTCTTGCCTTCACTATTGAAAATATATTTTTCAATTTCAAATGGTTTTTCAACATGTTTTGAACGGACGCGATAGTTTTTTTTTTCTTGCATTTTCGTACAGGATATATATAGTATTTAATGTTGATAATTAGCCAGTTAATTATATTAATGTTCTTTTTGTTAATAATACCAAACATAACAGTGTTTTTTATCAAAGTGGACAATAATTCCTGTTTTGGACAAAACCCAGTCTTCCACAGCTTTCCATAAAGTATTAACCCGAGTGCATTCATAGAAAAGATGTTGTATAGTTTCTGGGAAGTTAATACAGAATATACACATATTAGAACCTACATAATGAATCATATATAGAAAAGTGTTTGTTGCTAAAATTCGATGTAGGATGCAATACTGAAACCATAATAAAGTTGTGTCGTTAACGCTTTGGAAAGGTGATTCATAGTATTGTTCCCACTCACTTGAGTCAAAATTAAATCCTTGATTTCTATATTTTATCTGCGCTTTTGAGATTATGTGTTTATGGTTGAGTATGTCATACATGTCCGTACATCCCTGTTTACTTTTCAAAACAAGTCTTAACCTAAAATGAAAAATTGGATTATTCACTTTTTTGAAACGATCGTCCCTTAGATCACTAAATGTTGATATGAATGATTTCACAGCATTTATGAGTGATGCATAGCTAATGAAATTTGAATTGACATGATATATTTCTGCAAATTGTTCATACTTTAAAAATTCTCCATAATCATCTACTAAATCGTTTATGAAGATTATACCTTTTTGGGCATAATGTTTATATAAAAATGGTTTATGATTTATAACTATTTCACTATTATGCCAAATATTAACTGATAAAATATCATCTACAGATTGTGGCTTTTTGTTCAATAGTTATCCAACTCAGTAATGTATCTTTTCAAAACATTTTTTAGAAATAAAAGGATCACCATATATTATTAAATCGTTCTTTGAGATACCTGTAACGGATTTGAAAAGAGTAACCCTATTTGAATTGTTTAAAAATAGTCTTCGTATCCACGAACATTTTAATGAGTTTTTAAAATGATATATGTTTAACATTTTAATACCCCCTGCTTTATAACCTTGTGCTAATAAATCACGTTTGAGCTTTTCTGGTTTATTCTGCCAAATAAATTTATGAAACAGTGTCGTTATATTAAAAAAAAAACCATTTCCCTGGGTGTGGCAATACTATTAGCAAATATATTAGCTTGGGTATTATTAAGGTTTTAAGAACAGTTATTCTCCCCAAAACCGTTAATTTTCTAATGGACCATAATTTTATTAATTTTTGAATTTCCAGTACTTTAATATTATAATTTAGATATGTTCCAAGGTAACTGAGACATTTATACCAAGTATACAAAAATCTGTTGCCCCCCATTCCAACTTCCATCGTGCATGGTGAAAAACCTCGTCAGAGAACTTTTTACTTCCAATCCATATGACTTTTGATTTAGAATAATATATTTTTAAACCGGAAATAAGTGCGTAATAATCTAAAACTAGATATAAGCATGACAATATATCCCAACTACCACTACCATCAACACCATCATCAGCATCATCATGTTAACCATAATTATAAATTCCACGATCATCATCATCATTGCCATCATCGTCATCATCATATAGTTTGCAACACCCTCGAGGAAAATAAATGTGCACCTCATCGCGGGATCCGTAGCACGTGCTACTAAGATAAACCGGCTCTGCATTTTACTGGAGAGACGAAACGAATTTGTCTTGAAGCATTTGAAGGTGCCATGATTTCGACTTGTACTGTAATAATGTAACATATATTACACAAATTACCTAACCTCTTACCCTCACATAGGTATCGGGATGAGGGTGCGGGAAACGGCACTGCCCCCAGTTATGAAAATAATGCATTGACCCATCCCCCATTGAGAATCAAATTAACATACATCCCACCCGCGCGGCCATCATCTTTCGATGCCAATGAACGGAATTGTTAGCTACATGTTTAGCCGCTGGCGATAAAAAAAAAACCCACACAAACAATATGGGAATCATCTGCTGCAATAACTGGCTTATTGTATGCACCTTGTCTCAAGCTGAATTGTTTATCAGTTCACTTGAACTCTGTAAGAGATGTTATTTCTATCGCCAGGGGCGGGATTTAGCTCAGTCGGTTGAGTGCTCGCTTGAGTTGCTTGCGTCACAGGATCGAACCACCTTGGTGGATCAATTCATCTGAATGGGTGTTTTCTCGTTCCAACCAGTGCACCACACCTGGACAAAGGTTGTGGTATGTGCTTTCCTGTCTGTGGGAAAGTGCATATAAACATCCCTTGTTGCATTAGGAAAAATGTAGCGGGTTTCCTCTGATGACTACGAGTCGGAATTACCAAGTATTTGACATTTAGATGATTAATTAATCAATGTGCTCCAGTGGTGTCGTTAAACAAAACAAATTTCTTATTACCATTGCCAGCTTAAGTGTCTTAATTGCAAAGATAATAATTGTGAACCAATTTAACATAGCAATCTCTGTCATCACAATGATAATTCCTCGTCGACACTGTCCATCTGTTACAGATAATAGATGGTATGTATTCATAAACGACTGGTGCTACCTTACATCAACATCCACTGGGTAACAATCGATTATTGACCAAATTACAGACATCATGCCACCAAATGGTGTAGCTATTCATCTAATCAATACAATACACCAAAGATTACACAGAGCTGAATAAAAATATAACCGTAAATATATACAGCGAAACCTGTCAAGACCGGACCCTCGATAAGCCGGAATTCCGTCCAAACCGGATGTTTTACAGAGTTCCTTAAAAAAACCAGGACAGAACTTGACATATGTAAATCCCTCTTAAAAGCGCACATTTGTCTTGGTCCTTAGGGTGTCCGGTTTACAGGGGTTTCACTTTACATGTATATTAACTACAAAGACAGTGCACACTAGAACGATGATTTGCCTACAGTGGGAAATAATATTTTGAGAACACATACCTTCTTAAAACTACGTATTCTGATTTTTCTCTATGTTATATGAAATATTAAGGCCGTTAACAAAAGTTAAAATGTGTTTTGTTTAACGACATAACTAGATCATTTCATTGCAACTTATTTTCCTGTTTATATCCCATTAAGGTTCAAGCACGCTGTTATGGACACCCACCTCAGCTATCTGGGCTGTCAGGCCAGGACAGTGGGTTAGTTGGTTAGTGGTTAGTGAGAGAGAAGAGGGTGTAGTCGCCTTATACCTCCCCACTGAGCCCATAAGAACTCGCTCTGGGTCGGAGCCGGTTCTGGGCTGCGAACCCAGTATATACCAGCCTGTAGTTCGATGGCTTAACCACTGCGCCACCGAGGCCGATCACTAGATCATATTGATTTATTAATGATCGTCTATTGGATGTCAAACATGGGTACGTTTGACATATAGTCTTAGAGAGGAAACCCACTATAGGTTTCTATTAGTAGATGTCTTATATGCACGATCCCACAGATAGGATAGCACATACCACGGCCTTTGGTACACCAGTCGTGGTGCACTGGCTTGAGCGAGAAATAGCCTTCATTACAAACACAGCACGCGGTAGAACGAGGACTTTCCTGTGGGAAATAATATTTCACGACCCCATTCCTTCTTAAAGCTACGTTTTCTCTGTGCTATACGACATATTAAGGCCGCTGATCGTAGTTTCAGAGGTACCTTGCTTTACTGTTAGCATAAAATGTGTTGAGTTACTACAAATATCAGTACGACTTGAAACACTTTGGACGTATTTAAATTAACAAGCATTTTGAGAGTACTGCAGTATATCTCCTACCGATTCCACCTCTCTTAACGCTGTTAAAAATGGGAAACCCCCCAAGTCAAACTTAATCAGTAACGCTACACGGTAAAACCATACACACATTGCGAATAAAAACCGCATATGTCAGATGGATGGACGAACGGACGGAGACAAAACCTATGGTTGGACCAGTGGACTAAAATGTTTAGTAAATCATTGTAAATAATGTGTAACTTCCGAAAATATTATCAGGGCCCAGTTCTATGATGCAACCTTAGCACTAAGATCACCTAAGTACATAACTACATCATTCCAACACGGTGATCTTAGCGCTAAGATCGCTTCGTTGAACAGGGCCTAGGTGCTTTATAACGGCAACCTCAAGTATATATTACACTTATATTGTTATAAGCGTTTAGAATAAATCTCTCCGTTGAATTATCCTCTGTGAGGCGCCATTCTTCGTTTTAAGTTCACTGCTATCTGAAATCCAGTTCACACATGAAACAAACGTTGTACGTGTCCTCATTGGTTTGACGTGGCGCGGGCGTGGTACGCGTAGAATGAATCCAAACCGCGCAACGTATATGGAAACACTGCTATTGATAACTACAGACTCCATATTTTTATGATTTTGTCCTCCTCGTTCGATCAAAACACGCGACACATGGAAAGGAGCCATTTGCTGTGGTCTATCAGGCCCGAAGGAACAATATCTGGAGTTTGGGAGCACAATCTTTAATGAGGAGGCACAATATCTAGGAGACCAGCCACATTTATATTAAGTAGGAAAACCCCCCAGGACATTTTCCTCCCCAAGTATAAAGGGCAAAGCCCTACCCCACAACCGGTTCCTGTATGTGACCACATGATTTTCATATAGTGCCATCCAGTCTAAGCTTGAACTAAGAGAATATTTTAATAAGTCCTCTACAAAAATCCTGTATTTTTTGCATGTACTTACACTTAAACCCTCTCTGAAATCGTTTTTTCGAAGTTTGTCGGTGTGCGTGACGTCAAAACTCTTGAATATGTCAATCAGACGGAGATTGTCCAATCGCATGTACTCGAACAGCACCAGGACCGGATCATACCGGCTCAGATTGGTCGCGTCGTGTTCGTTGGACTCCACGGTGGTTCCCAGTTTCATCTCGTGACCGTGTTTCACTGTCAAGGTCCGCCCATTCTGGAACGACTTCACCAATTGCACAAAAGCACCGTCTATTGGAACGTCCTGTATATGACGAAGCGACAAATGATAAATGACGTTGTCTACGAAGTTCCAACAGCTAATATAATATAATATAATATAACATAATATAATATAATATAATATAATGAGGAAATAATGTTTGTCGATAAGAAAACGTGTAATGAGTTGTTTCTAAACAGAAAAGCCACCACGTCTGCTGTATATGATATCTTCAACTTAGTACTAGTATTCAAGTCTGATTCTGTGTTTGAGAGTAATAACAGGTTATGCTAAGATCATACTATCAACTGTCATAACGGAGTTGTCCAGGTCGACAGCTGTGTTGAAACAGCCCCACACTCACGAATTACGTCAGGTGCACTCAGATTAACAGCAACTCGGTCGTAGGAGTTGTCTAGAAAGACAATCGAGTTTTAAGAGTGCTTAGACTTGATGAGTGAGTTGACCTACCCTGTGATGCCATTTGGTAGTACTGACCTAGCATTTAAGCTACCAATACTGAATGATTCTATAATTACCTGTAAGTCAATGTTTACGATCTGACTGACTTTAGATGACCCCAGCGCCTGCACCAGGGCCTTAGCACCTTCCGTCGTCATAGGGTTGCTCCCCAGCTACAACAAAGATATGCATTTTACTAACAACTTTATCTAAATGCTTATAGCCATAATATTGTTATGTGATTCAACATCTTTCTTTTCCCCCACTTTTGTTTTGTTTGGTTCTTTTGATGTATATTGTATCGATCCATAAAGAATCATTCTTAAATAATATTAAAAAATGTTATTTTTAAAATGGCTATGCATTACTGCTAATTTACCATTATGTCACCATTACATATCTTTTTTTATCCCACTGCCCCTTTCTTTTCTCTCCTTTGAATTCCATCTCGTTTCTTCCCAATCTGGCAACCCCTCCTATCTTTCGCTGTCCACGTCCACATCCCAGTCCTTGTCTCTCCAACCGCGACATGTGCTTGTCTTATGTGGCTATCTGTGCCACACACCTGCCATTTCCCATGACATACTTGGCATGTGTCTTAATCCAACCCTAGCATAGTTCAAACACTGTATGTTGAACATGTATCTTTGTTTGAGGTAATACCAGGGATCAGGTTTACGAAAATGTTTAGAATCTGAGAACATGGCGTCCAAACAGTGACATCATTGTAGCGATATTCAGTCTGTCATCCTGATTCACGCAGTAACGACTCTAAGAATCCGGCCTCAGAGTCAAATTAAAGTGAAACTCCATGCCCTGTGTGTACAATGAGAGACCAGAAGTCAGACTAGCGACTTGCAATGCAGATGTCCAGGGCAGTACACAATTGTACGATCCGTAAGGACTAACATACCTGCTTATTCGCGTTTATGGCCCGCAGTCTACACCAGTGTACGAACATGGGTTCTATAACTACTGATAGATGATTATCTACTGACTAGCGTTTATGGCCCGCAGTCTACACCAGTGTACGAACATGGGTTCTATAACTACTGATAGATCATTATCTACTGACTAGCGTTTATGGCCTGCAGTCTACACAAGTGTACGAACATGGGTTCTATAACTACTGATAGATGATTATCCACTGACTAGCGTTTATGGCCTGCAGTCTACACCAGTGTACGAACATGGGTTCTATAACTACTGATAGATCATTATCTACTGACTAGCGTTTATGGCCTGCAGTCTANGATTCTCCACTGACTAGCGTTTATGGCCTGCAGTCTACACCAGTGTACGAACATGGGTTCTATAACTACTGATAGATGATTATCTACTGACTAGCGTTTATGGCCTGCAGTCTAAACAGTGTACGAACATGATGTCTATAACTACTGATGGATGATTATCTGCTGACTCGCGTTTATGGCCTGCAGTCTACACCGGTGTATGAACATGTTTTCTCCCATCCCTAGCCATGCATCACAGGCGTATTCCATGATGTCAGCCCATGCGGAATAAATCGGTCTTGCATGACCACGTGACTTCTGTTGTTTGAGCTGTCATTAACACTGGGGGACATCACGTAAACGTCAAATTAACGCAAGAAATGCTTTTTATATTTCATAAAAACAAGAAAACCTACTGCCATAATGAAATTATACTATCATTTTCGGTTTATACTTTTAATATAAACTATTTTTGGGTACGGTACAATATTTTCAATAGTTAAGATTATTTTATTGTAAGATAAAAAATGTAGGTTTATCACGTGTTCCCAAAATGTTTGTTTTTCATCTACTTGATGGGAGAAAAATAATCCTCCATTATGTATCAATGTGGGACAGGGCCATTCCATCCTCGGGTACATCATATGATGTGAAATTATATACCCTCGGGTGGAATAGCCCTGTCCCACATGGACACATATGAAGGATTATTTTATTCTGTAACTACTGATAGATGATTATCCACTGACTCACGTTTACGGTCTGCAGTCCCCGGTTCTTGGCCAACCCTTTTAGTAGGAAGCCGAGAGACAGAAAGTCAACTCTATTGCACGTCAAATCCAACTCCAACAAGGTGAGATTCTTGGGGAGGGCCTGCGCCATAGCGATGCACCCCTCCTTGCCAAACCCATTCCAAGCCACGTTTAATAACTTCAGACCCTTGTTTGACTGGAAGAAAAATCAAATCTATGACATTTCAGAAATTAATGCATGTAGCATATTTGTTTAATATTCAACAGTGTAATGTACAGGTATAGCATGTATCATATACAAAATAAATAGAAGCTTAACAGCAAATAACCCCTAACTTTGTTCTTGCTGGGGCATTCACTCATTCATTCATTTATTCATTCATGCAATCCATCAGATCCATTAATTCAGAAATCCATCCATCTATTCATCCACCCATCATCCATCCATCCATTTATTTACTCATCGATTCATTCATACAATGACATTTGCCAAAACGTTAAAGTACCCTTATCATTGTTCCATGACTATTCCGCCACAGCTGAAGTTGTAGGTGTTTCAAATATCATCGAACGATTTGAAAATATTATTTGCATTATTATGTCACCTTTACATTAAGTTTATTATTTTAATACGACGAACAACAAGCCGGCAGTACTAACCGCTAGCGCCCTGCCGATCTCCACGGCGCTGTCACGTCTCAGGTGGTTCCACTGGAGGTCCAAGGTCCGCAGAGACGTGTTGGTAGCTGCAAGGAAAACACAAAGATGTGATAAGCACAACAGAATGTTCGTAACAAGTCATAAAAGATACATATGTTAGAGAGATCATGGGAGACAAAAGAAAGTAAAATATTTAAGTGTCTAAATTAGGCCTACATAACAGGACCGTAGGAAAGATATCGGGAGAGGAGGTAGCATGTCATGTCATGTTATAGGGTTTAACGTGCACATTCAGAACAAGCTGTT
>JAECMU010102147.1:1155-11310 GCA_016106625.1 Dracogyra subfuscus
TCTCTCTCTCTCTCTCTCTCTCTCTCTCTCTCTCTCTCTCTCTCTCTCTCTCTCTCTCTCTCTCTCTCTCTCTCTCTCTCTCTCTCTCTCTCTCTCTCTCATATATGCGTGTGTCTCTAATTTATCCGATATTAGGATACAAAACCAATATTTACCGATATTAATCCTAATGGATTGCATTATACAATCGCAGTCGGTCTCCGACAAATTTATATTAATTTTGACGACATTCTAAACATTAATTTGCCTTTACTTATAGATCTGTGCAAAGTCAACAGACGGATTCTTTGCAAGAGAGTTAACTATATACTGCTACCTTTAATAAAGCCTCGAGTCTGGATTATGATATTATTATAAGCTAAGCAATGACCTATTTTACTGAGTAGCAGTAGTTTTCGATCCCGTCAGCTAACCACTGGGGTTTTTCTCGACATAACCATATGTCCGACGCCGATATAACCGTAATTATAATGTGTTCGAGTGCGTCGTTAAAAAAATTAATAATAATAGTTTTCGATTATTTTTCGAGTCAGTTACAAACTGAAAGCCCGACATATTAACCATTATACTACCCAATAGAGACGAAAATTGGATAATTTCTCATTTGTTCTTAAAGTTTCAAATGTAAGTTACAAACACACCACAAAGAAGCGCTCTTATAACACAGTAGATATTTGCCTTCTTTACCACATTGTAAATAAGGTCGTTACTGTAGTCTAGTCAAGATCAAAGATAAAATCTAAATCTCTACAAAACATACCCACAGTTGCATAACGCCGATTATATCGCGTGCCTCTATTGTGTTGTTATCAGTGTGTAATTTGTTTTTACCACCGATCTAGCGAAAACGGTCATTTAATCACCCGAAACTAAACCAGAGTAGATTATCAGATTTGAGCTCAGCAGATCCGTGGTTAAACCTTTGAACACAATCCAAGCTTATTTACTGGCCGAAGAGTTAAACGCAATCACACAAAGATAGAAAAAGGCTTTTGCCAACCCAGTGTTGGGGAATTCGAGTCATTGACTGACATATACAGGCGATATCGTTCCACTGATGGTGTAATCTGCTGGCTATAGTGATGCGGTGTTAATATGGGGTGAACACTGGGAGCTGGTGCTTCAGAATGTTCCCTGTCATATCGACGAAATATCGAGAACAACACCCAGTCAAAATGGAAGACATTTCGGAAGCTATTAATTGGATTACGGCAGATTCGAGAGAAAGGTTTGGAGATCGGACATCACAGTGTCGAAGTGTGACGTCACGAGCCCAGAGTCGAGGTTTAACGCCACAGGCCCAGTGTGGAAGTATGACATCACAAACCCTGTGTCGAAGTGTGACGTCACGAGCACAGTGTGGAATCGTGGGGTCACAAACTATCCATCACTCGACGTCATGGACTCCAGAATGCCGAAGTCGAAATAAACAACTGCCTGTTCTCATGTCCCCTGAAAAACGTCTGAAACTCCAAACAAGAAACCGTGTTAGGTTTGCCTCTCCTTCGCACAGGGAAACAATGCATGAGGATTCGTTTGTTGATCCGTTCCAAGGTGCCAATATCCGGTTAATTCTCGCGGCCAGACACAACGAACTACAGGAGGAGTACTATGAGCTGAAGGAAGAACTGAGAAACTGTTTACGAAGAGGCCACACCACACTGGCAGACAAGGAAGCGGCCAGACACATCCACGTAGAACTCCATAGCGGCATCAGCTACTTTAAGAAATATCTCGAAACACTAAACAAAGACGGACGACTGAAACCCATGCCATCCAAAGAAAACAGTTTCATCTCCAAAGGGAATTTGGCTAGCGGAAATACGAAGAGGTCAAGGTCGAGATTCAAACTGGAATATCAGCGAGTGAAAGCAGAAGATTTACGTAAAATACTAACTAGATAACCATATGAATTGTTAATAATACTTGCTCAGTGAAAATGTGTTAGCTAAATATGTATACTCTTGAAAAAAGGTAGGGGAACTCTAATAAGAATTTACAATTGCCAAAATTGTACGGTATATTAGCTGTGGGGAATGATTATATGATAATAGTGAATTAATTGGGCAAAAATTACAACCGGTAGTTCAGTATTATAGTAGGTTTTATGACTACCAAAGATCTTGAAGGACCATTGGGGTCAGAAGTGAAATGCGAAAGTTGACGGTTTTTTATCAGTAAATCGCACATACAAACAATACAAATGACTAAAATAAAACAATAGCAATTGTATAATCAACAAAATGAAAAAAAAGAAGATTGACAGAACTAATGTTCCACAGTGATTAATCAACCTTTCTGGAAATTGTCAAAATCGAGAATGTTACTCCACGCACGTGTTCATGGCAAAGCAACTTCGTGATGCATGTGCAAACTATGAAATGTGTTTCGATGTGTTGATAAAAAAAACCTGAACGTTCTTACTAGGATGCCTGTGGTCAAAACGTATGTTCTTTCTAACATTAATATTTCAGGCTCCCCTACTGTTTTGAAGAGTATATATAGGCATATATTGATTATTCTTAGTGATTCTGTCTATTATTATTGCCTTCTCTTGTATATCACTGCCCTATTCAACTTCTTTTGCTGTTTACCTCCACATTATAGTCCTTGTCTCCACCCTGGAAAGGTAGGGCTACTCGTGTCCAGTGGCCTTCTGAGCCACAATCTCAATGTCATTTGACACCAGGTTTCGCTGTAGGTTTATTCACCCTACATAACAGTGTTGGATACCAATATTCTATCTATCTATCTATCTATCTATCTATTTATCTATATATATACACATATATATACACACACACGGAATAGAGATGCGCTCAACATATGATGGTGGGTCTACGGAACAAGTGGTTACTGGAAGGAAAGGATATACTATGTTCATATTATTTGGCAACTCGAGTAGTAACATATTGTATTTTCTCCAATAAGCGCAGGACCTCCAATAAGAGTCGGCCTCCAATAAGCCAGGTCTATAACACTTTGCAACAAAATAAACTCCGGGCCTCCAATGGGTCAAATAATGACGAGATCACCTGTTTCAAACCAGGTCACGCAGCAGACGCTGTGGCAGGTGTTTTGTCCTCAAAGACCGCAAGATGGTGTTGACTATGCTGAAGAACGAGACGGTCGACCATATCAAAGAACAAAGAAAATGTGGCTCAAGCCTCTTCCAGTGGTGACGAAGATGTGGACTCCAGTGGTGACATTGATCTTATGTGAAAATTTAATTAGGTTTGTTAGTTATTGATTTAAGTTACAGTAAACTATTATCTTTAAGTTAAGAGTTGGGGCCTCTACCAACAATGATGTTGACGCTAGAAACTTTACGTGGACAAATAATGTTAATATGTTCATTGTTTTGTTAAAGTTTAACGTTTTGTTATAGTTCGAAAGTTTAAAAGTAAATGAAATTGTAAGTTTGTAGTTTTAAGCTTTATTTTCTCAAATTTGTTTGAAAAAAATAAAAGCTGGGTTTCCAGTAAGCGCCGGCCTTTAATAAGCGTCGACCATTTTGAAATAAATAAACGACCTGACACTTATTACATGAAATACGGTATACATTATATAGAGGATAATAAACGAATTACCAATTATTATCAAATGTATGTCCCGAGTGAAATAATGTTCAGTTGCCACGAGCTTTAGCGAGTGACAAATGAAAATGATTTCACTAGGGATATTTGATAATAACTGGTTCCGAGTTTGTTATTCTATTTATTACCCAAGTTATTTATGTTCTCTAAACGCCTTTATATTCGACACACATATGCAGGTACAGAACCGATATAAACGACTTTTCGCACTGTTCTGAGTATATCTATAACTTTTATAATTTAATCACGTTCATATATAATTTTCCAAAACAAACGTTCTTTGTATTCTGGTACAAAATCTATAATGAATTGCATTAAAATGACATTTTGTTATAAATTTAACACCAAGAACAGACAGCCGTAAACGCAAACTCTTTAAACTACATGACGTCATTGTGTGTTTATGCGTTCAAGTACGTATGTATATCACGTATGTGTGTGTGTGTACGCGCGTGCGTGCCTGTATGTGCGTGCGTTGATGTAGATGCTTCGTTATAAATTTGTGTTAACATATTTTATGACACTAGTTATTGACTGTGACTGAGTTCTGTTTTAGAGTTATTGACTGTGACTGTGTTCTGTTTTAGAGTTATTGACTGTGACTGTGTTCTGTTTTAGAGTTATTGACTGTGACTGTGTTCTGTTTTAGAGTTATTGACTGTGACTGTGTTCTGTTTTAGAGTTAATGACTGTGACTGTGTTCTGTTTTAGAGTTATTGACTGTGACTGTGTTCTGTTTTAGAGCTATAACTAAAGCTACAATGACCTTGTTGCTGAATAAAAACCAACAGTAATAAATGAAACCCACCACCATTGTTGTTGGTTTTTTACTTTCCACACCCATTGCACGATTAGGATTCATATTTTTATTTGATACGCGACTCAGTAATAGAGCGGGACTCGGAACTCTATTAGCCTATCCTATATCCCAATGGTTTCCTGAACTCTATTAGCCTGTCCCTATACCGCAATGGTGTCCAGAACTCTATTGGCCTGTCCCTATACCGCAATGGTGTCCAGAACTCTATTGGCCTGTCCCTATACCGCAATGGTGTCCAGAACTCTATTGGCCTGTCCCTATACCGCAATGGTGTCCGGAACTCTATTAGCCTGTCCCTATACCGCAATGGTGTCCGGAACTCTATTAGCCTGTCCCTATACCGCAATGGTTTCCGGAACTCTATTAGCCTGTCCCTATACCGCAATGGTTTCTGGAACTCTATTAGCATGTCCCTATACCGCAATGGTTTCCGGAACTCTATTAGCCTATCTCTATACCCAAGTTACTTCCGGAACTCTATTACCCCAGTTGTTTCCGGAACTCTATTAGCCTGTCCCTATACCCCGATTGTTTTCAGAACTATATTAGCCTATCCCTATACCCCAGTTGTTTCCGGAACTGTATTAACCTGTCCCTATACCCCGATTGTTTTCAGAACTATATTAGCCTATCCCTATACCCCAGTTGTTTTCGGAACTGTATTAACCTGTCCCTATACCCCGATTGTTTTCAGAACTATATTAGCCTATCCCTATACCCCAGTTGCTTCCGGAACTCTATTAACCTGTCCCTATACCACAATGGTTTCCGGAACTCTATTAGCGTGTCCCTATAACCAAATGGTTTCTGGAACTCTATTAGCCTATCTCTATACCCCAATGGTTTCCGGAACTCTATTAGCCTGTCCCTATACCGCAATGGTTTCCGGAACTCTATTAGCCTATCTCTATACCCTAGTTATTTCTGGAACTCTATTAGCCTGTCCTTATACCGCAATGGTTTCTGGAACTCCATTAGCCTGTCCCTATACCGCAATGGATTCCGGAACTCTATTAGCCTGTCTCTATACCCCAATTGTTTCCGGAACTCTATTAACCTGTCACTATATCCTAGTTATTTCTGGAACTCCATTAGCCTGTACCTATACCGCAATGGATTCCGGAACTCTATTAGCCTGTCTCTATACCCCAATTGTTTCCAGAACTCTATTAGCCTCTCCCTATACCACAATGGTTTCCGGAACTCTATTAACCTGTCACTATAACCCAGTTGTTTCCGGAACTCTATTAGCCTGTCCCTATACCCCAATTGTTTCCGGAACTCTGTTAACTTGTCACTATAACCCAGTTGTTTCTGGAACTCTATTAGCCTATCTCTATACCCCAGAGGTTTCCGAAACCATGGCGGTTTGGAGTCGATATTTGGATTAAAAAGTCCATGCCTCGACTGGGATCCGAACCTAATACCTACCAGCCTGTAGTCCGATGGCCTAACCACTGCACCACCGAGGCCGGTCCGTCGTGGTCAGTCATACAATATACCTATTTCACATTCTAACTGCACCTGTGTGGTTTCCGTAGCAACTGATAGACACTAATAGAAAACACGTAAGATGTATAACATAACTCACTGAGAGGTATTGCCCTATTTTATACTGTAGTTCTGATAGAGTCATTGTCCAAAGGTTTGGGCTGAAGGATTATATTAGTGTGTTTGTGTTTAAGCGTGAGTTCGCGAGCGTACGCGCTATCGTGTGTGTATGAATTATCAAAACTTTAAACATAAATCGTAATATCGATATAAATACATGGATTCATGTTGGATTCCCCCCCCCCCCCATCCACTCCATTCAGGCGCGTTTTCAAGTGGAAGAGGGGTTAGAGGGTCGTACCGTCCCCCACTCCATTGGAACACAAAGCCAAGCGATGTTGGAATGATTGAAGGAACGTCTTTTGTTGTATTGCTACATTTACAATCATTTAATGCATGTGTTGTTTGGGCTATTCTTATAAACGGAAGAACGAAAAACAAGCACGGCTATTTGTTATGTCAAAATGTGACTAAACATTCACAAGAGATTGGCACTTTAAATAAAAACAAAAAACTGATGGGATTTAGAGGTAAAGCAATTAAAGGAAACCAAATAATCGCCTCTACGGATATAATACCTAAACCATGTGCATGTATAGCGAAAACAGAATTACAAAAATAACAATGCCGAAAATTAAATGAATAAATGCATCTAAAGTTAGTTCAATAAAAAACATTTATAACGTGGTCAATTACCTCACTTATTTTTCTGAAACAGTCCTCGTGGTTATGACAATTTTGATATGATTCCTACTCATCGTAAAACATTGAAAGGTTTCGGAAACGACATTAGGTGCGATTTACTACCGATAAATCGACTTTCTTGACACTAACTTATATAGGTTGTCACGAAATCAAGTTATGGCTAATAATAACCTATATATCATTGTTTTACGCAAGTTAGGCGGCTTCTGTTTCAATTAATAGTGCCATCGACAGTCAACATGGCTTCCTTGTGACCAGAAGTAATTGATGCTGCTATCTTGGATTTGACCGAGTACTCAGTAAAACGAAGGAGAATTAATAAAAGTTCACGGCACTCCTCAAAGAGAGGAAAACAGCATTGGTGGAATCTGTCTTGTCAACGATAATAAAATTAATTGTATTGTCTGTTATTTTGTTTATCCACCTTTTTGCTCCAGTAAATCAGGAAATAACATATTTATTTTATACAACGATTAAATACGTATATATCAACTGTTATATAATACGCAAGACGTTTTAAATAGTTTCCTAGCGTTTAAACAAATTTTGATCGTTTAAGTTGCAAATCATTTAGTTTTTACAGTACTTGGCAGCTAAATGTGGTGGTGGTGGTTGGTGGTAGCGGTGGTGGGGGTAAATCCCTAACAGACACCCTTGGTTCCGCCACTGAAAGACAATATTAGATTAGTAACGAAGTATGCACATTGTTGTCCACACACTTCACAAAATATGGTATGTCCCTTTTTAAAATGCCGGCCATTTTGTCTTTTTTATTCCGAATGTCTATGAACTGGTGAGAAAACCTATTGATTCCACTCGGTTATTGCTACAACTCGGACTCCAGTAACTAAAAGTCGAACGATATAATTAAGATCGCGTGTGACTGAAATTCCAATAGCTGTTGGAATTAGCAGAATGACATCGTACTGTCAATAATACACATTTGAAAAGTGGTCTACGTTTTGTGTATTTTTGGTGGACACGATATTAAGGCATCTTGTTACACCTAACAATTTTGTTTTATGAATATGCAACTTTAGTCCATGGAGTTTTAATAACAATCATTTAACATTGGAAACATATCACAGATGGAAGTTTATACATCAATTTATTTCAACAAATTACAAGAATGCTACTCTGAGAAAGAAGCTTTGAACATCAGTTTAGCGTCGATTTTCAGTCCACTATCGTTCACCGAATGCAAGAAATGTATTCATTTCTTACTCAAATTGTCGCTGAAACCCGCGTATATATACATTTAATAATTTATGATAACCGCACGTTCTTAACCAAAAAAGAAGAAAGAAAGAAAAAATAAAAAAAAATAAAAAAATAAAACCCACCTTACCCTACACCCAAAACCCCAAAATGAAACACAAGAAACAACAATAACAACAACCCCGTATTTTGTTCGTGTTTAATAATACACGCAATGATAGACTGAAGGTTCGTCACTATTTTGTCACCATCTGACCCCTGACGTGACCACTTAAAGGTCAAAATCAGGTAAGTACATACCCTCAAACAGGGTCTTTATTTTTAGATACGTTTTGCGTTTTGTTGCTTTTCTGTGTGTCTGCCTCTATATTTAGATAATTAGCTTAATTGTGTCAATGTCATCAACATGATACGGATGTTTGGTACTAAAATGCCAATCTTTCGCCGACTCGATTGCAGGAATTATTGATTTGACGTTAACTGGTCGCGTTCTACTAGCGATTTAAAACCTTTTAATTTCCTCTCAAGATTAGAGAATATATCTTGTTGACCTGAACGCTCTCCCACTTCCCTGTTTAATTATTTTTAACAACTAAATCTACGTTCTGCTGTAAACTATGTTTTTCTATTTCATTGTGTTAAGGATATTATAGCTGATTAGCGGGAAAGGGATCTACATGTCTTGACCTTAAGGTGTTTCCACCGGGCTACCAGGCTATAAAATCTAGTAGCTCTCTGTAAACATTAGTACACAAATATTACAAAGAAAGAAAATTCAAGATAATTTATTTTGATTTTTAGTGTGTTTTTTGTATTAAATCATGAACAATGTGCTATGAAATATACATATGTATATTATGAAAACTACATTATCGCCGTTAGTGGACAATAAATCATTAAACAGCAAATAAGTCGATTTTTGGATTAGATGTTTTAAAACCTGATACAAACAAGAGATATTGAGAACTATTTCAACTACCACATTAATATGATTCTGGTTCAGACCGTAGAACACTCGCCTAGGAACCTGATACAAACAAGAGATATTGAGAACTATTTCAACTACCATATTAATATGATTCTGGTTCAGACCGTAGAACACTCGCCTAGGAACCTGATACAAACAAGAGATATTGAGAACTATTTCAACTACCACATTAATATGATTCTGGTTCAGACCGTAGAACACTCGCCCAAGGGGACTAAGTCTAAGTACGGAACATCCCTGGCGGACCCATTGAATGTTTTCCCTGCTCCAGCCACTATCCCACCATTGGTATTTCAATTGTTGTTATATGTACTGTACTATCTGAAATAAAATGCATATGAAATATCCTTTTCTGCCAATGGATAAATAACCCCATCTGGCGGGATTCTCGGAAAATCATGTGTTGATTAATAGCCCATGATTGATTAATCAATGTGTGTCTTCCCTAGTGTTGTCGTTAAACAAAACCACCTTTAAATAATACGTCGCTGTTGAACATCTGCCTCGGTGGTTAAATAATGGACCTTATTTCTGGTAGACACTGGGCTCCCAGAATGAGTTTTAGTGTTCCAGTGGGCAGATATCAGTGATTAGATAATGGACCTTAAAGGGGCATTCCTGAGTTTGTTGCAATGTTTTAAGATGTTATCGACTAATAAAATATTTATACGATTAATATTACAGAATATTAGAATATTAGTGGATGTATATAAAACGTGTTTCTGATCGTTTTAATATTTGCACTAGGCTAATTTTCATTTTGTTTCCTAAACAATATTTTTTCGTACGCACGAAATTATTTGAAGACAAAATCCAGTTTGGGTTTCTTACCAATATTAACACGACCAGAAACGCATTGAATATATAGGCGCTGATATTCTAAACAAGAACATATATTTAATATGTAAGTTTAATCGTAGAAACATTTTATTAGTCAGAAACATCTTACAATGCAGAAAACTCGGGAATGTCCCTTTAATGCTGGGAGGTTCTGGGCTCATAGGATGAGTTTTAATGATCCAGTGGGGGAAGATATCAGTGATTAGATAAAGGACTTTAATGCTGGTAGATACTGGACTCATAGGATGAGTTTTAATGATCCAGTGTGGGAAGATATCAGTGATTAGATAAAGGACTTTAATGCTGGTAGATTCTGGGCTCATAGGATGAGTTTTAATGATCCAGTGTGGGCAGATACAAGTGATTAGATAAAGGACTTTAATGCTGGTAGATACTGGACTCATGGGATGAGATTTAATGATCCACTGGGGGAAGAT
>JAECMU010102186.1:5097-17021 GCA_016106625.1 Dracogyra subfuscus
AGAGAGAGAGAGAGAGAGAGAGAGAGAGAGAGAGAGAGAGAGAGAGATGGGACAATTTGTGAGGCCAGTGCGCTAATATCCATGCATGTAACAGTCAACCTCGACACATACATATAATATATAGATATTAAAACATCAATACATACATACATTCATGCAGAGATAGAGAGAGAGAGAGAGAGAGAGAGAGAGAGAGAGAGAGAGAGAGAGAGAGAGAGAGAGAGAGAGAGACAGACAGACAGATAGACAGACTGTCTGCACTGTACTGTACAAACATACTATATAATGTATGTATACATTGGTTTATAAAACTATAGTTTATTATTGTTGTTATTAGTAGTAGTAGTTGTAGTAGTAGTAGTTGTTGTTGTAGTAGTAGTCGTAGTAGAAGTGGTGGTGGTAGTGGTGGCGGTGACGGTGAGGGTAGTGGTGGCAGCGGCAGTAGTAGTAGTAATAGTAGTAGTAGTAGTAGTAGTAGTAGTAGTAGTAGTAGTAGTAGTAGTAGTAATAGTAGTACATGTAGTAGTATTTTAATGTTGTTGTTTTTTTTGTGTTTTTTTGTTTGTAGTTTGTTGTAAAAGTTTGTGATAGTTTTCAAAACCAATATTTTCTGTTGTAAAATACGGTTTTGTGACTAATATATTGTTATTGTCCCAAATATCCCAGTAAAAGTGAAGTATTTCGTCTAACAAAGCGAAACATTGCGAAACATTGCGTGTGAAAGATAAAATTCTAAACTCAGTTGTTTCAAATAAACTGTCGGGCTACCGCTTTTTAAAAACAAGAGATATTTTAAAGAAACTATTTTAATGTCAGACTACCTTCTGATTTATAACTATTTAATATTTAAAGGTATTATGTTATTTATATCTTTGGTAATTGTAGTGTCAAAAAGCCAACTTGAAACCCAGAGCCCAGCTGTTCAAAGCCTAGTTAAATTAACCATGGGTTAGTCTAATATTTTACTTTTAGTTATTTTTACACCAATACAGAATAAACTATTGATTTGATTTTGTATTTTTATCTTTGGTTGTTGTAAATCAGGTTGCAGCATTGTTTTCAAATAGTATATGTATTGATTCAGTCCTCGGTTTTGAAAATGTGTGTTCACCTTTGGTTAAGGTAACTGACGTTTCAACAAATGATGCAGATTGATAATGAAGTAGATTCACGTAAGCATACATATACACCATTTCACAGATATAGTTCATATGTATACAGTTTCAGTCCAAATTGAGAATATTGATTTCTCAGTGTTTTGCTACATGACTCCGTGTGGTTATAATGTGTCTGACCTTACAAGTGGTATACGAACCTGTCCGCACCGGCCACCTGTTTAAGCGTACACCAATGTTCTAAAACGATAATGCACAATATTACCAACAAAATAACAGCCAAAATTCAACCATAGTTGGCTATTGCAGCCCAAAATGTTCCAACCTGTCCAAGATACCTACCAATTGCAAACCTTATCATAGGCCGTTTATATTATTTGAAGTCACTGTGTGATAATTAATACTTTTGCAAACCAAGGGAGACAACAACTAATAGTATAGCTCTATATAGGTTGTCGTTTACTCGTATAGATTCCTTTTGTTATTGGACGCTTATATTGAATACGCTTAGTATATTACACATTTTGAACAGATATATTCCAGTTAGGATCAAGCACGCTATCCTGGGTAGGTGTGTCAAGTGTCTGACGTGGATAGCTTAATACGGATAGAATGACATAGGAACCCCACTTTCATTTCATTTCTAGCTATGTCCATGTTTATATCTAATTAAAGTTCTTCACACACAGCTCAGGAGTGTAGTGATCTTCTAACACCTTCTCATTGAGTCGTTAAACTAGCCCTGGTGAGATGCGAACCCACCATCTACTTACCAAACAAAACATAATGGCTTAAAGTTACATTATCTGGTTACCATATTATAACATCATGCATAAATATGCAATACAAGCTCAAATGCACTTTTAAAAAGCTCGTGTGTGTTCGCTATGAACTGATATAATCAAAAGAATACGCTCGATTCGTCGTCAGTGCCGCCATAGATCGGCAAAGTACAAATTTGTTTGTTGTTTATTGTTTGTTGTTTGTTTAACGACGCACTCAACACATTATAATTACGGTTATATCGGCGTCGGACATAAGGTTATGTCGAGAAAACCCCCAGTGGTTAGCTGACGGGGGCAAAGTACAAACAACAGCCTGTTGTCAGTTTCAGTTAACAGGTGCGTTTGCCGATTTCAAATTGTAGGGTTCGTCTAAAAAAATTAAAAGAGAAATTTTTCGCTGTACGACGAACATTCGGTTGAGGATACAGTACTAAAGTCTTCCGTTAGACAATGAACGTTTTCACTTCTTAATTTTACATGTTAAAATCGACAAATTCAAATAAATCGTTTCGCCATAGTTAGAGCATATCGATTTAATAATTATCCGACGCCATAAAATGTGTTGAGTGCGTCGTTAAATAAAATATATCCTATTCTTCCTTCCATCTGCTGTTGGATGTCTAATACCCCCTTCACATACACGGATTTTTCTTACGAGTCCTTGCGGATCGCCAACTCGTAGTCAATCGCAAGCATCCGTAAATAACTCGTTGGTATCCGTAAATAACTCGTAACAACTCGCAGACACTCTTAAGGATTCGTGAAAGGAGAGGTAATTTGTTTGACATGTCAAAAATCTTCTTACGATTGTCCACGGATTTATTTTTCCGTAAATAACTCGTAACAACACGTAACCATCCGTAAACTGCTCGTAAGAATCCGTAAATGACTCGTAAAAGATTTTTGTACGATTATTTACGGATTAATACGAGTGCTTACGTGTTCTTTGCGACTTCATTCAGGTCGTGTTACGATGGCTTTACGTGTATTTACGAGTACTTTACGAATAGATATGTATACTTTTCGTATTCTTTACGATTTGGGGAAAAGTATAAAAGCTGCAAAATCAACACTTCATTTTCAGTTGTTATCAAGAAGTCATAGAAGTCAAATCTCTGCGTATTATAAATAAAGAAATAAAGTTGAAAAAAAGGAGGAAAAAATAAGATTTTTTTATTTTTATTTTTATAATAGTCACATTTTCATATTCAATTATTATTCATAATACAATAAATTACAAATTGCAATACAGTACAACAAGTCCCTTTAAAGTATAATACATTGGAGTCAAATCATGTTCTCCTGCCATTGCACAGCCCCTGCCTCGGAGTTTAAGTACTCTTTAAGATAGTTCCTTTGTGCGGTACCAGCAGCATTGGCAACATTACTCTGATAACTTGCCTCTCCGTCAACTAGGTTGTGACTGTTGTCTTCTTCATCAACATACTGGCTTAGTGCAGCAAGCTGTCTGATCCTTAGTAAGTTGTGGAGGGTAGTACAGGCCAAGACGATGGAATCTACTGTTTCTGGTACTTGTTGCATAGTTCCAAGCAGAATCTGGAATGTCATGGCAAGAATGCCAAAAGCATTCTCCACAACTCTACGTGCACGAGACAGTCTGTAGTTGAAGATGCGCTCGTCATGGTCCAGATGTCTTCTTGAGTATGGGTTCATCATTTATGGTCTGAGATGAAAGGCATTATCACCAATCAGAAAGTAGGGAGTGTCTCTGTCATCATGTGGAAGGGGAGATGGTGGTAGAAGGGTTCCTTCTTCCAGCAATGGTCGCAGTTCTGAGTTGTGGAATGTCTGGCCATCATAGGAACTTACATATGAACTAACACTCAACCATATAAACTTGTATTCAGCATCCACTACAGCCATCATCACCATAGAGAAGAAAGAATTTCTTGTAGTTGTAAAACAACGAACAAGAGTCAGCAGGCTTCTTGATTCTGATGTGTTTGCCATCCAACGCACCACAAGCATGTGGAAGGTTCCAGACTCTTTCAAACTCTGCTAATATGCGCAACCAATCTTCTTCGGGGATGTTGTCTGGCATGACTTCGTCTTTGTATGCTGAGATGATTGCTTCGCAGACTTCAGGTACGAAGAGTGATATGGAGTTTCGGGTCACACGGAAGGAATACATCAGATCTGCATAATTCACACCAGTAGCTAGATGCCTCAGTGTTACAGCTAACTTCAGTCCAGGCTCAAATGTCTCCCTGAAAGTAGAAATTTTTTTTACACATCTTTAAAATGTAATGACAATGGTAGATTTATATCAAATATTAGCAAAACTACTAAAATTAGGTAGAAAAAAATATGCACCTGAATGAGGTGGATTCTTTCTTGATAGCAGGAGTAACCCTGTCAAGAATCTCTCCAAACAGATCAGCATCAACTCGGAGAAAGTTCTTGTAGCTAGCAGGGTCTTCTCGGTTCAGCTCATGCAGGAGATGATCATACTGTCCAAAGAGGATCCTGTAGGCCAGCCAGGTCCCGCACCAAACCCTTCTGCGAACTGGACGCCTCCTCCGCCTCGGTCGAGGAATATCTGGTAGCTGCTGGGCCTCGTCCTCTTCCTTCTAGGCTAGTTGAAGGAGCAATTGTAGAAATTGTTGATATAACTTGCAATCTGTTTCTCTCATATGCCATGCATAACATATGGTAATTTTGACATAATTATAATCTTAAAGAGGTGCATGTGCAGGAGGAGGGTATTGGAGGTTAAAACCCTTGCTTGCCCAAGCTTAAAACAAATTGAAATGTATTTTCTGGGGGAGCATGGCTCCATATAATGTCTATTACCCCAACCCCGCTGATATCCCTGCATAAGCACCTGGGAACCCACTACATTGTGTGTGGGTTTTTTTTTGTGTGTGTGTGTGTGTGTGTGTGTGTGTGTGTGTGTGTGTGTGTGTGTGTGTGTGTGTGTGTGTGTGGTTTGTTTGTAGCAAGGAATCGTTTATATGTACCATTCCACAGACATGATATAGCATACCATGGTCTTTTTATATACCCGCCGATGGGGATCGATCCTAAACTGACCGCGCATTTAAAACTCCCCACCTTTTTAGGTCTAATTAATGAATAACAATAACACATAGTCTGGAAAAAAATTATGTAAATCGAATACAGTACCCTCTTCCCATACCCCAAGAGAAAGAAAGAAAGAAAGAAAGAAAAAAAGAAATGTTTTATTTAACGACGCACTCAACACATTTTATTTACGGTTATATGGCGTCAGACATATGGTTAAGGACCACTCAGATTTTGAGAGGAAACCCGCTGCCGCCACTTCATGGGCTACTCTTATGTTGATTAACATCAAGAGATGTTTTATTTGCGCTTCCCACAGGCAGGATAGCACAAACCATGATCTTTGTTGAACCAATTATGAATCACTGGTCGGTGTAAGTGGTTTACACCTACCCATTGAGCCTTGCGGAGCATTCACTCAGGGTTTGGAGTCGGTATCTGGATTAAAAATCCCATGCCTCGACTGGGATCCGAACCCAGTACCTACCAGCCTTTAGACCGATGGCCTAACCGCGACGCCACCGAGGCCGGTCTACCCCAAGAGCGTTACGTAATTAGTAACACCCTCTTACATGTAAGGCGTATGCCAACAGCTGGCCACAGTCAAAATTCCAAGGCAAATCCCCCACCCACCGACCCCTGGAAAGGCGTTGTATCATACCACTATGAATATAAATATATTTTGGACATATGCAACGACCCTTCAATCAAGATAGTTAAATTTGTTCAAAAATTGCGAAATCTCACGTGATCTCTTGTTGGGGAATTTCATACTTGTGATAAGCCAATGAAAACCGAGATCGGTAGGAGCCCGTCAAGTGTGTCCCACTTTCAAAATAATGGCTTTGTTTTTTACCTGGATAAGCCAGCGTAGTGAAACCAATAATGTTTTTTTTTTTGTTGTTTTTGTTTGTTTGTTTGTTTGTTGTTGTTTTTTTTGTTTAACGACGCATTCAACACATTAGAATCACGGGTATATCGGCGTCGGACATATGGATATGTCAAGAAAAAAACCCAGTGGTTAGCTGACGGGGATCGATCCTAGACCGACCGCGCATCAGGCGGGCACTGTACCACTGGGCTATGCTGGCCGCTACCAATAATGAGTGCGACGTCATATATGCACCAAACGTAATGGGATTTTCTGTTCTATATATTTAAATAATAAAAATAGTCCAGGGAATGCCGCTTTAATTACTAAATTACACTATTTAAAAAAAATTAATTCCATAAACAGAGTGTATTCGGACAGGGCAAACATTAATGACCCTACAGGGTTCGCATGCCAGTAACGGCACCCAGAGAGTGAAAAGACCAATACACTCACATCTCTCTCACCACTAACAACTGCTTGTGTCCAGGACAGTTAACGTTAAAGTTTGTTTTCTTTAACGATACCACTAGAGCACATTTGGCAATTCAAACTCGTAGTTATCACAGAAAAATCGCTACTTTTCCCCTAATGCAGCAAGGGATCTTTTCAACTATATGCACCTCCCTATAGACAGAAACTCACCTACCACAGCATTTGACTAGTTGTGGTTATGCCCAGGACAGGGTTCTTTAATCTTAACTGGATATTGTTACAATAATAAGATGAAATGAGATTAGAGGGAACGATTTATTGGACATTACTGACTTCTCTCACTAACCGCCAACATCAGATCATTAAACCATGTCCTGGACAGGCAGACCAAATAGCTGAGGAACGTGTCTTTAACAGCGTGCTAGAACCGTAACTGTATAAAAGAAAGAGAGAGAGAGGGAGCAAAAAAGTGTTCATGCATACAGTTGTCGGGGCCCATCGCTGTTTCCATCCAGCAGCGTGTGCACTCCTATAACGATAAGTTCGTTGGCAACAATAAAATGTTAGAGCATTCTGCTTTTTAAACAAAAACACACACTATAAGGGACAACCCCTTTCAAAATAGATAGCTAGGTTAGAATAACTCCCCCCTGACCTTATTTCATTATAATCCAAGGTTTTGGGGGGAGTGATGGCTCTGAAAGGATGTTGTGGCATTACATCAGTTTAGAAAGTTAGGGCAATAAGTACAACCTTAACAACAAGTTAAGAACCATATACAAAACAACATGCATTGCATCAGTACACAGGGTGCATTGGGTAATGATAACAATGCATCCGCCCACAGTTAATGGCCCCGCACGTACTCTGATAAGGAGCTGGACAAAAGAATACCAGCTCTGAGTACAAACTTGCACTGCACCCAGGGTATGACTGAACTAAAAAATGTCAGCCTACCCTACCCCCCACCCCCCAAAAAAAAACTGCTGCTACTTGGTGACATGGAAAAGGAGGACAAACAATAACGGGAGGCACCACAGCAGCAATGAGGTCTAATTAACGAGCTACTCTCGATCTACTAAATTCCAAAACTATATTAGCTCTGTATCCTTTTTTCTTTCGGCCGACCGTTAAAAAATTGCGCCAAAAATTCCTTCATACTGAAATGCGCACCTTTTCTAATTAATGCTCCATTCAAAATTCCATAGCCCCACCACCACCACCCCTGCCTGCTACCGATCTTGATCGGACTGCTGATGTTCTCTTGCATCTGCCAGTGCAGGCGGTCCCTCCTACATTCCTCCCCACTTTCTGTCTTGGACGAAAGATCTTGCTTCGCAAGCTCGTGCGCTACAACAACTTGTTCTGAATGTGCACGTTAAACCCTATGCCATGACGTGAGCAGAAAAAACAGAGAAGAAAATTAAGAAAAGAACAATTTGTTGCTACGCAATCTGTATAGGATATTTTCTACACACTTTGCTAAATCTGAGTAGAACAGTAAATCTATAATTACTGAGTCTTCAGGTCTTATTCGCATACGTTTAAACGTCTTTTAGATAAACGGCCAAATAAGGGATCTACTAAATGTGACTTTTAAGGTCAGGTGGCAGTTATGGAAAGGTAACTGTATTCCTGAGATTCTATCTACTAAAGTAAGATATGCACTATCCCTCAGGCACGACAGCACATACAATGGTATTTGATATACCAGTCGTGGTGCACAGTCCCATCGACGGGGAATCGATCCTAGACCGACCGCACACCAAGCGAGCACTTTACCACCGGGTTTCGTCCCGTTCCAGTAGGAGAGAATGTCAGTAATGTTGGAATGAGTTTGAGTAGAATGGCTGACCATCATCAGGACATTTGATCCAACTGGACCCCAGCACTAATTCACGTCTTTCTGCTTTCTGTTCATAATGAATACGTTTTTCTCGGGATACACTGATATTACTTTTATGATAGTCTGGTACAAACACATTATTATTTTAATTCACTGACATTACTGTAGAAAGGGGCGGGAAGTAGCTCAGTGGTACAGCGCTCGCTCGATGTGCGTTCGGTCTGGGATCGATCCCCGTCGGTGGGCCCATTGGGCTATTTCTCGTCACAGCCAGTGCACCACGACTGGTATATCAAAGGCCGTGGTATGTGCTATCCTGTATGTGGGATGGTGCATATAAAAGATCCCTTGCTACTAATCAAAAAGAGTAGCCCATGAGGTGGCGACAGCGGGATTCCTCTCTCAATATATGTGTGGTCCTTAATCATATGTCTGATGCCATATAACCGTAAATAAAATGTGTTGAGTGCGTCGTTAAATAAAACATTTCTTTCTTTTTTTCTTTTACTGTAGAAAGGGTTATTTGTTTTAGACATTTTTTTCATTAATTTTCACATTTAAAATACCGATGATGTTCCTTTCTGTACTCTGTCAGCTCGAGGTCCAATTGGGCATTGATTAATTAATCATGGACAAAGGGATGTCAAACATTTTTAAATATTGACATAGTTCAAGTTCTTTAAGTACATAAGTACAGTGCTAGAGAGAAAACCTGCTACATGTTTTTCCATTAGTAGCAATGGATCTTTTATATGCATTATATATATCACAGGTAAGATAGCACATGTGTTAACCCTCGAAACGTGAATCTGCTGCGAATCGTGAATAAGCCGCGAACCGTGAATCTCCAATCGTGAAATATGTCACGAATCGTGAACAGGCATGTCACGAAACGTGAATTTTTATCGTGGCGTTACAGTTTACGGATATAGGTGTATTGAATCATGATCAAGTATGTCACAAAACATGTTTCACGATTCGGGGCATTGTAGCTCTTATTTCACAAATAAGGCAAGAGGTGGTTTTTGTTTATTATTTGCTTAATGTAATGTTCACAGGTGTCAGGTCAATGTTTTCGCCTGCAATAGGCTAAATTACCAAGGTACTTGATGGTAGACGGTAAACGTTCGTTATATTTGTCCTACGACCGCATCCCTCATGTTGATCACACTTAATGATTGTTATTTTCACCATTTGGCGGTATTCCGTCTGTAGGCGACGTCAAAATAAGTGTCCTCGTGGTATGGGTTTTGACGCAGATAAGCAACGATCTCGTGTAGAGTAAAAATAACAATGTGTTTCTTGTTATTATTTACAGAAACATAACCTACTGTATATATATCATTAAAATATAAACATTAAAGTCAATATACAGTGAGATTTTTAGTTTTAGTTTCAGCTTACATGTGCATACTGTGATATTCTAAACTTTTTGATGCGGTATGTATTTTGACGCGGAACGTCCAGATAACTTGTGAATGACCAATATTCAAGAAAAACAACTCCAAACAACTGGAAACGATGTGTGGTGGTCCATAAATTCAATATTAATAATACACGTCACAAATAACACAATTAAAATACATTTTAACCAGGTTGTCACATGTAAACCATATAGTCCATAAAAATAGATTGACGTAGAGTTGATCTAATTGTCTTGTGTTTCGGGCAGCAGTTGAGGGAAAATAGTACTTTTAATGACATAACATTTTTTATTGTTTATACTTACCGCAAAGTGGCAAACTGAAAACATTGCATTATTCTTATCAATAAAAAATACTTCCGGGAACAAATGTTTTTGCATTTGACGTCATAGCTTTTCTTTGATGACGCACAATTGCTATTTAAAGATAGCGCGCCAAATTACGTACCGCGTCATAATACTTACCCAGACGATATATATGTTTATGAGTGGGCGGTTTATTTGTTAAACAAACACTAAATGTCAACAAATATATAAATAGAATCAAAATCTTGAATATGATAACACCAATAACTTTCAACATGTGCCATATATTATTAAAGTGTTTTTTCCCACTGCAAGGCATAGATCCTGAAGAGGCAGGACGTAGTTCTGTAGTAGAGCGTCCGCTCATAGTACGGTGCGGTCGTCGGATCGATGCCTCCTGATGGGCCCACTGAGCTATTTCTCGTTTCAGCCAGTGCTCCACAACTGGTGTAACAAAGGTCGTGGTATGTACCATCCTGTATATGGGATGGTGCATATAAAACATACCTTGCTGTTTTATCGAAAAGAGCAGCCTATGTGGTGGAAGCGTCTATCCTTTACAGAATGACCATATGTTTGACGCCCAATAGCCGATGCTAAGATAAACAAAATCAATGTGCTTTAGAGGCGTCGTTAAATAATTTTTCATTTTAGATCATGAAACTCTAGAGGCCATTAACAGGATAATCAAGTTAACAGGATAATTAAGGTTGACAGTGACGTCACCCATGTGTACTGACGGAGCGGGACGTAGATCAGTGGTAGAGCGTCCGCTCATGGTGTGGTGGATCTTCGGATTGATCCCTCGTGGTGGACCCATTGAGCTATTTATCGTTCCAGTCAGTGCTTCACAACTGGTGTAACAAAAGTCGTGGTATGTACTGTACTGTATATGGGACATTGCATATAAAAGATACCTTTCTGCTTCATCGAAAAGAGTAGCCTATGTGGCGGCAGCGAGTTTCCTCTAAAATACATATGCCAGAATGACCATATGTTTGACGTCCAATAGCCGATGATAAGATACAAATCAATGTGCTCTAGACAAACTTTACTTTCATTTGTGTTGTAAATCATATTGTCTCATATTTGATATTACATGTTCCTCTTATGCCGTTGTTGAACGGCCAGAGTGTAATAAAGTTCTGTTCTGTTCTGTTCTGTTCTGACATTCTCTACGCTTGAATAAATATTGCTTTATACGACTGGAAATCTTATCATACATAAGACTGACCCATCGATCTTATCCTTTTCAGTTTGATGTAGATTTTAGAAAAATATAGTTTGGGTAAAACAATACAGAAAACATCATACACCATTTATGCCATCCGCGAAACACCGGCCATTATCAAACTGGATTGCATTACAGAGTTCCCCATAAGAACCACTGCATATTAAAATATCTCTGTTGGTCAAGTATGTCCAGCCTATATGCTGGCATTACTTTTCAAGAACGTACACTCTGTTGTATTAAATGTATGGGTAATTTTGGATTGCCGATTAAGTGAATGTAACAAGACGTCAGCATGGACATTTTCCCGTTCAATCAATCAATCTATCTATCTATCTATCTATCTATCTATCTATCTATCTCTCTGTGTGTGTGTGTGTGTGTGTGTGTGTGTGTGTGTGTGTGTGTGTGTGTGTGTAACACCTCCCTTGCTACCTGTAATTGTTTTTGCTGACGTTTAAAAGTGTTCATTTCTGTGCAACTGGCCAATCTATGCTTGTCTAAACCTTTCAAATTCACGATTCGCGAGACCTGCGTTCACGTTTCGTCACATATATTATTCACGTTTCGCAGCAAAATTATTCACGGTTCGCGGCTTATTCACGATTCGCAGCAAATTATATTAATGGTTCGCGGCTTATTCACGATTCGCAGCAGATTCACGTTTCGAGGGTTAACACACATGCCATGGCCTTGGATATACCAACCGTGGTGCATTGGATGGATCGAACAAATAACCCAAATGGTCTATCGACCGGAATCCACCCCACATCAGGCGAGCATTTTACGACAGACTTTTTTTCTTTTCTTTTTTTTTTTGGTTTGTTTAACGACGCACTCAACACATTTTAATTACGGTTATATCGG
>JAECMU010102220.1:834-18567 GCA_016106625.1 Dracogyra subfuscus
GAGGGGGAGGGAGGGAAAGAGGGGGAGAGAGAGAGAGAGGGAGGTAGGTCATTGTACTGGTCTTACACCTCCCCACTGACTCTTTAAGATGTGTTCATGGTGGGAGCCGGTACTGAGACAAAAACCTTAAGCCTGACATTCTGAAGGTAGCTGAGGTGAGACATACCCCAGTGGTAAAGCGCTCATTTGATGCACAATCGATCTAGGATCGATCCCCGTAGGCTATTTCTCATTCCATTCAGTGTTCCAGCTAGTGCACTACGACTGGTATATCAAAGGTTGTGGTACATGTATGTACTACCCTGTCTGTGGGATGGTGCATATAAAAGATCCCTTGCTTGTAATCGGAAAGAATAGATCATGAAAAAGTGGTGACAGTGCATTTCCTCTCTCAATATCTGTGTAGTTCTTAACCATATGTCTGATGCCATATAACCGTTAATAAAATATGTTGAGTGTGTCGTTAAATAAAACATTTTTTTTTTTCTCCATCCATGCAGTGGTATATCAAAAGTTGTGGTATGTACTATCCTGTCTATGGGATGTTGGCTATAAAAGACTTCTGACTACTAATGAAAAAATGTAGCAGGTTTCCTCTCTAAGACTATACATCAAAATTACCATATGTTTTGCATCCAATAGCCAATAATAATAAATCAGTATTCTCTGTAGTTAAACAAAGCAAACTTTTAAACTTTTAATCACATCGTTACCTGCCCCTGACATCCTGTGGGTATAACTAGACATATGGATATCTTGCTTCGTTATCAGACTGTGGAACAAGAATTGCAGCGTACATGATTCACGGTGCCATTCACAATTTAAACATGGAGTGAACTTTCTCTCTGCAAATGACAAATGACTGGGCTTCTGCATGTGAAAGCCTGGTATTACCTTGCCGTCTCAAGGGGCTTTAATAGTCAGCTAACCCGCGTCGTGCAAACCACAGTCACCGTGCGTGATGCTAATGTGTTTTTGGCCTTCATTTCCACGCAGATGATTACGTTTTTGGACCTTCTAACTTGTGCGTTTCGTACAGATACAAACATATTACCGTAGTTTGAATATATAGGATACGTTTGGCAGCATATCGTTAACATGACATACTAGCAAAATATTGCTTTAAATTAGCCTTAGTCAATTCTGTTATTGGCATTTCCTGACATTTGCTGAATTAGACAAAATACATTGAGGTGAATTTATAGGTTTGCTTGGACACTTGCCGTGTTAAAATGCATTAGGAATGGAAGAAAAGGGCAATGTGTACCATAAATAACACTTCACCATATTGTGTAATTAGCAGAGGTCAAATTTTAATTGTGGGGGAGGGGGGGAGGTACAGCAAATGTTGCCTTCAGTTTTATTACAGAAATATGGACATCAAGGCAAGCTGGAGGGAACCAAGATAAACGTTTCCTTCAAAAGATGGAAACAAAGGCAAGTTTTTTTCAGACTAACTTTATTTCACTGGATACAGATTGAGCTATTTCTCATTCCAACCAGTGCACCATGATTGGTATATCAAAATCTGTGGTATGTACTACCCTGTCTGGGATGGTGCACATAAAAGATCTCTTACTGCTAATCAAAAAGATGAAGTGGTGACTGCGGGTTTCCTCTCTCAATATCTGTGTGGTCCTTAACCATATGTCTGACGCTATATAACCGTACATAAAATGTGTTGAGTGCATCATTCCTTCCTTCATTGGATACGGATGCCTTTCATCACATTACTAATGATAATTTTGCTATTTCTAACATATACCACATGAAATATATGGTAAATCATGGCCCAATTTCACAAAACATCATAAGCCTAATTTTATACGTAAACGTAAATCTTCGACTTGACCACAATTCTTATTACTATTATAATTCAACAAATATAGTTGGAATAACACATATTTCATTTTCTTTCGTATTTAAAATACTCCATGATGTAATTTTCTTCAAGAAGTTGATGCTAAACATGTGTAAACCATTGACCTGTATAATTGCTAGTAGCAGACGTTAACTTAACAACGGTTAGTGAAATGGGCTCCAGGTAGTTTGGGAACGTCAGCATTTTTCTTACCATTTACAATATCTGATTTTCAGAGCACAATGGCAAGTTAGAAGGGCAGATATGGTACTTGCCGTCATTATGTGGCACTTGCCATCATTGTGTGCCACTTGCCATCATTGTTGCCACTTGCCATCATTACATGTCACTTGCAGTCATTGTGTGCCACTTGCTATCATTGTGTGCCACTTGCAGCCATTGTGTGCCACTTGCAATCATTGTGTGCCACTTGCCATCATTGTGTGCCACTTGCAGTCATTGTGTGCCACATGCCATCATTGTGTGCCACATGCCATCATCGTGTGCCACTTGGCACCATCATGTGCCACTTGCCATCATTACATGCCACTTGCGGTCATTGTGTGCCACTTGCCGCCATTATGTGCCACTTGCAGTCATTGTGTGCCACTTGCCATAATTAAGTGCCACTTGCCATAATTAAGTACCACTTGCCATCATTGCATATCACTTGCCATCATTGCATGCCACTTGCTGTCATTATGTGACACATGCCATCATTACGTGGCACTTGCCATCATTGTGTGCCACTTGCCATCATTACATGCCACTTGCAATCATTGTGTGCCACTTGCTGCCATTGTGTGCCACTTGCAATCATTGTGTGCCACTTGCCATTATTACATGCCACTTGCAATCATTGTGTGCCACTTGCCATTATTACATGCCACTTGCAGTCATTGTGTGCCACTTGCCATCATTGTGTGCCACTTGCAGTCATTGTGTGCCACTTGCCACCATTGTGTGCCACTTGCAATCATTACGTGGCACTTGCCATCATTTTCGTGAATCGACGGTCATTACTGGATAGATGCTTGATATATGGTAATTGTGACAAAGAAAAGAATATTGCTTTAACAATATCCAGCCCCTACAATTAAGAAAATGTCCACAGCAAAAACCATGCTATTAAAAAATCCACCTGAATAGTCCCAAGGCAAAAAGGTGCTGCAGAGAGCTAAAACCACTATGGCAATCTCCACAGCATTGTCGATTGCTGTAGACAATTGCAGGGATTGACGTCTCGGTGCAATTGAAATGTAAGTGCCATTCATCCATCCAGTGCCCAATGACTGGTGTATCAAAGGTACCGGTATGTGCTGTCCTGTTTGTGGAAAAGAAAGAAAGAAAGAAATGTTTTATTTAACGATGCATTCAACACATTTTATTTACGGTTATATGACATCAGACATATGGTTAAGGACCACAAAGATTTTGAGAGGAAACCCGCTGTTGCCACTTTGTGGACTACTCTTATGTTGATTAACAGCAAGGGATCTTTTATTTACACTTCCCGCAGGCAAGATAGCACAAACCATGGCCTTTGTTGAATCAGTTATGGATCACTGGTCAGTGCAAGTGGTTTACAAATACCCATTGAACCTTGCGGATCACTCACTCAGGGTTTGGAGTCGGTATCTGGATTAAAAATCCCATGCCTCGACTGGGATCTGAACCCAGTACCTACCAGCCTGTAGACCAATTGCCTCAGCACGACGCCGCCGAGGCCGGTTTGTGGAAAAGGTGCATATAAAAGACGCCTTGCTGCTTATGGAAAAATTAATGGGGCAAGGCTAGAATTTGTTACTTATGACAATTTTGAAATGTCTTTGCCTTAATTTTAAGCTTGTCCACTGCAATTTTAAATCAGTAAGTTATGTAACAAATAAACACAAAATTACAACCACAGTTTGAATGATCTAAGGCACTTTATATCATAGCTACATCAAATGATGTTGGTGCCATCATTAAATTCAAGCCCTAAAGCTGGTTTAATCTAGGACTGTGTTGGGGCAGGATGTAGCCCAGTGGTAAAGCATTCGTTTGATGTGCGGTCAGTCTAGGATCGATCCCCATCAGTGGACCCATTGGGTTATTTTTCGTTTCCCTTGATTGTGCAATACACCCACGCACTTGGTTATAGGTCAACTTACGTAGTTACACACGTACTATAGTGGATGCACAATTGGTGTAATAAAGGCTATGGTATATACTATCCCGTCTGTGGGATGGTGCATATAAAAGATCCCTTGCTGCTAATCAAAAAGAGTAGCCCATGAAGTGGTGACAGCAGGTTTCCTTTCTCTATATGAGGGTGGTCCTTAACCATATGCCTAACACCATATAACCATAAATAAAATGTGTTGAGTACATCATTAAATAAAACATTTCCTTCTTCTTGGACTGTGTCAAAAATTACCAAAGGTTTGACATCCAATAACCAATGATTCATTAATCAGTGTGCTCTAGTGAGAGAGGAAATCAACTGTCATAATAAAAGAAGGGTGAAAGTATTGTGAATGGTCATTAACCATTTGAATGCAGCTTAAAAAGTATTCTGAATGATCATTAACAGTTTGACTCCAGGCCCCCGTTCCACGAAGCGATCATAGCCCTAAGATTACCTTAGGCGCATAGCTAGCCTATACACTTAAGTTGATCTTAGGGCTAAGATCACTTCATGGAACGGAGCCCAGGGTGAAATTATTCTCAGTGGTAACTGTTCGACTCCAATATTCAGTTTTTTTCATGGTAATGGCCTGTGGTGAAGCTCTCACTTGATGCACAGTTGGTTTGGGATCGATTCCCTTTAGTGGTCCCATTTGGGCTATTTCTCGTTGCAGCCAGTGCACCACAACTGGTATATCAAAGGCTGTGATATGTTCTATCCTGTCTGTGGGATGGTGCATATAAAAGATCCTTTGTTAATGAAAACATTAGCAGATTTCCTCTAAGACTATATGTCTAAATTACCAATGTTTGACATCCAATAGCCGATGATATCTAAATTAATGGGCTCTAGTGGTGTCATTAAAGGGACAGACTCTAGTTTCAACCCGTGAAAATTGAGAATAAATTTAGATAATCTTCAAACCTGTAACACAATTGGGTAAAGTTACAGTTGAGTGAAACATGAGTCTGTGACTTTGAAATGGTGAAATAACCTCTTAAAATGTACTAAAACTGGACTCCATAACAGTTACTTCTCATACACACGTACATTTTTTTTTAAATATGAGAAATGCATTTAGTGAAATGAAAAATACCAGGATGACCAAAAATGCTTTGAATGCATTGAAATTCATAATCTAAACCATAAAATCGAAGTAAAGTATGATTTCAGTTAACAAAAATGGCTTTAATAGTAAAAAATATGCCCCAGTGTTTAAAAACTAGGGCATGTCCCTTTAAATAAAACACACTTTACCTTCATGGTAATGATGACTCCCAATGTACTATATGGGGACATGCAGTAGAGTCCTTTAATGTCCCATGACTGCATGGTACACCAAACGCACGGTCTTCTTTCTGACATGTGTCTCAAAACCACCAGAGTGTTAGTCATCAAACAGCTGTGTAGTTTAAAATCCACTGAAGAGTCTTTAACCAAACGTTTCTTTTCATTTCTCTCCAGGGTTAAATTATTCTGAACAATAACAATTTGACTCTGTGGTGATTTGTGTCAAGATATAGTCCAATCATAAAGCGCTCGCTTGATGTGCTGTCAGTTTGGGATCGATCCCCGTTGGTGTGCCCATTGGGCTGTTTCTCCTTCCAGACAGTGCACCCATGAGTGGTACATCAAAGACTGTGATACGTGCTATCCTGTCTATGTGATGGTGCATATAAAAGATCCCTTTCTACTAATCTAAAAGAGTGGCCCATGAAGTGGTGACAGCGGGTTTCCTCTCTCAATATCTGTGTGGTTCTTAATCACATGTCCGACACCATATAACTATAAATAAAATGTGTTGAGTGTGTTGTTAAATAAAACATTTCCTTGTTCTGTGGTGATTTTGTTTTTATTGTCACAGAAATTTAGGCAAAAAATTAATGTTTGTTTTGTTTAAACACCACTAAAGCATATTAATTTATTGTATGTCAAACATTTGGTAAGAATCTTAGGTTACGTCAGGGATGGAATCATTATGGTAAAAAATATTCTGAATGGTAGTAATTTGATTTCATGGTAAACGTATTCTGGACAGTAACAGTTTGACTCATTCGTAAAAGTATTCTAAATGATAATAATTTGATTGCAGGGTAAAATTATTCTGAACATTAAACATTTAACACCATAGAAAAATAATTCTAAATAGTAACAGTTTGACTACAAAGTATACTTATTCTAAATGTTAATACAATGTACAATGTAGTTAGACTACACAGAGAATTTGTTCTGAATGGTAACCGTTTGACACCAGGATGAACTTATTTTTAACATATTGTTGTTGCATTACCATAGTTTGACACCTAATAGCCGATGTATTTTTCGTGCTGGGGTGTCATTAAACATTATTTTAAACAGTAATAAGTTAACTCCAGGGTGAAATTATTGCAAATAGATTGGCTCCAGAGAAAACTATTTTTGAACAATATATTGATGGCGGAGTAAAATTATTTTACATATTAACAGTTTTGACACTAGGAAAAACTTATCTGAACAGTAACAAGTTGACTCCAGGGTAAACTTATTTTACATGGTAACAGTTTGACACCAGGGTAGACTTATTCTATATGGTAACAGTTTGACACCGGGGTAAACTTATTTAGAAAAGTAAAAGTTTGACACCAGCGTAAACGTATTCTACATGGTAACAGTTTGACACCAGGGTAAACTTATTCAGAACAGTAAAGGTTTGACACTAGTGTAAACTTATTCTACATGGTAACAGTTTGACACTGGGGTAAACTTATTCAGAACAGTAAAAGTTTGACACCAGCGTAAACTTATTCTACATGGTAACAGTTTGACACCAGCGTAAACTTATTCAGAACAATAACAGTTTGACACCAGCGTAAATTTATTCTGCATGGTAACAGTTTGACACCGGGGTAAACTTATTCAGAACAGTAACAGTTTGACACCAGCGTAAACTTATTTTACATGGCAACAGTTTGACACCAGGGTAAACTTATTCAGAACAGTAACAGTTTGACACTAGCGTAAACTTATTTTACATGGTAACAGTTTAATACCAGGGTAAACTTATTCATAACAATAACAGTTTGACACCAGGTAAACTTATTCTGCATGGTAACAGTTTGACACCAGCGTAAACTTATTCAGAACAATAACAGTTTGACACCAGCGTAAATTTATTCTGCATGGTAACAGTTTGACACCGGGGTAAACTTATTCAGAACAGTAACAGTTTGACACCAGCGTAAACTTATTTTACATGGCAACAGTTTGACACCAGGGTAAACTTATTCAGAACAGTAACAGTTTGACACTATAGCGTAAACTTATTTTACATGGTAACAGTTTAATACCAGGGTAAACTTATTCATAACAATAACAGTTTGACACCAGCGTAAACTTATTCTACATGGTAACAGTTTGATACCAGGGTAAACTTATTCTACATAGTAGCAGTTTGAAACCAGGAAAAACTTATTAGGAACAGTAACATTTTGATACCAGCGTAAACATATTCTACATGGTAACAGTTTGACACAAGCGTAAACCTATTCTACATAGTAGCAGTTTGAAACAAGGAAAAACTTATTAGGAACAGTAACAATTTGACACCAGGGTGAAATTATTCTGAATAGTAACATTTTGACTCCAGAGTGAAATTATTCTTAATTGTAACAGTTTGACTCTGGGTGAAACTGTAAACATAAACCTCTACTATAATATAACTCGGCTGTCTGAAAGATTCTGGATTCAATCAATTAAAGCACACATTCTCAACACTTAATCACACTTTGGAGTAATTGTTTCACGACACCCGCCGTAATGTTTTTGACCTGCAATTGGACGTGATTAGTTTTATTCAGAAGTGTAATGAACATGGGAGGAATGACATGCAAATTTCACTTCTGTATGGTTCCTCAGCGAGGCTTTCTTGATATCACAGGGTGATTAATTAGCCGACAGTAAACAGTATTCTGATGGGCTTATTACTGGTTTTACTGGTAATTCACCTTTTCTAGAAGGGTTAATTGGATCTGCTGAGGGAGTATATGTTATTGAGTTTATTATACACAGCACACAATTTCTGATGTCCATGCTTTATATATACTTGATGCGCAGTCAGGCTTGGATTGATGTGCAGTCAGTCTAGGATCAATCCTCGTCAGTGGGATCATTGGGCTATTTCCCATTCCAGCCAGTGCACCACGACTGGTATATCAAAAGCCATGGTATGTCAGGGTTCGCACACGCTTGAAAAGGCCCTAAATTTGAACGGTTGCCCTAAAAGTCCCTATTTTGATGGTCTAGCCTTAAAAAGCCCTATATTTTACTGTCAAGTTCACAAAAGACCCTAAAATGGGCCGTATAAGCCCTGAAATCGACAGACAGTTTTCTTCTTACGGAAACATTAAATAAATTGCCAAAATACATCGATATCTACTTCCATTTGTTGGTTTCTGTGCTCGCTCGAACATTTGTGTGTAAACAATGCCAAAATGATACCAACGATTCATTCGTAAAACATTGTCAATATTCGGTATAATTCGTAGAATTCGGAACATCTCGTACATTTCTAGCGTAACGGAATATGACAAACTGTTCCGATTGTTATTCGTAGTTCTAAGGATTCATTCTTGATTTACGTTTCTAAAATACTAATCTAGAGTCTTAATCTCAGTACAAAGTAAATAAAACGGAATATTATAACACTATCTGAACTGAATCAGATATTTTTGCCTATGTGAAATCTACATATTTATGTTTATGAAAATATTTAGGACAGTTTTCAGTCGATTCCAACGGCCCGCTCGAACACTCCCATTCTAGACCAAGAATCCCTAACTAAAACAGCTGATGACTACTCCCATTAGGGCAGAGAAAGAAAGAAACCTGTCATTGGTAACAAAATCCAAATGTTTAAGGGAAAGGGCAAAAGAAAAGATGGTGTTTTCTCTTGATTTGGAGGTTAAACTGAAGCATAAACTTGAGGAACTAAAGAAATAAAGGTTTGTGTTCACATGAAAATGTCCCTAAATTTTACTTACATTGACCCTAAAAAGTCCCTAAAAAGGCCCTAAATTTATGTTCGAAATTTCTGTATGAACCATGTATGTGCTATCCTGTCAGTAAAATATCCTTTGCTAATGATGTAAAAATGTTGCGGGTTTCTACTCTGACTGTCAGAGTTACAAAATGTTCAATGGTGTTGTTAAAAAAACAACTATTAATCATACTACCCACTACCACTGAGTACTACTGCTACTGTTGTAAACAAATACTACCGCTGCCGCTACTAATACTACTAATAATACCACTGTTACTTGTCAACAAATACTATCACTACCGCTGCTGCTACTACTGCTTCTACTACTACTACTGCTGTTGCTGCTACTACTACTACTACTACTACTGATGTTGCTGCTGCTACTACTACTACTGCTGTTGCTGCTGCTGCTGCTGCTGCTGCTGCTGCTGCTATTTCTTCTTTTACTGCTGTTGTTGCTACTACTACTGCTGCTGCTGATATTGCTGCTGCTACTATTACTTCTACTATTGCTGCTGCTAATACTGCTTCTACTGCTGCTGCTGCTGCTACTACTTCTTCTACTATTGCTGCTGCTACTACTTCTTCTACTATTGCTGCTGCTACTACTGCTTCTACTGCTGCTGCTGCTGCTGATATTGCTGCTGCTACTACTACTTCTACTATTGCTGCTGCTAATACTGATTCTACTGCTGCTGCTGCTACTACTACTTCTACTGCTGCTGCTACTACTGCTTCTACTGCTGCTGCTGCTATTGCTGCTGCTACTACTACTTCTACTATTGCTGCTGCTACTACTTCTTCTACTATTGCTGCTGCTACTACTGCTTCTACTGCTGCTGCTGCTATTGGTGCTGCTACTACTTCTTCTACTATTGCTGCTGCTACGACTGCTTCTACTGCTGCTTCTGCTACTACTACTACTACTACTACTACTATTACTATTGCTGCTGTTGCTGCTACTACTACTACTACTACTGCTGCTGCTATTGCTGCTGCTACTACTACTACTGCTGCTGCTACTACTGCTTATACTGCTGCTGCTACTACTATTACTGCTGCTGTTGCTTATACTACTGCTGCTGCTGCTGCTGCTAGTGTTGCTGCTGCTTTACTGCTGATGTAATTTTTAGATCCACCGAGAAGTAACAAAATTCACATTGCTACAGCTAGACAAATGGGATGCTTTTAAACTGTAACGAATATAACGGAAATATAATTACATCCAATTATACAAACTCCGTGAAATGTGTCATTATTTCTACTTACATCCATTGTACAGCTACCAATTTCACTGGGGCATTTTCAACAGAGTGCAGTGTATGCGGTATTCTCTATGTAAGATTTAAATGTTGCTTGATGATGTGGGAAGCAGACACTAATTTCAGTCTTAACGAATGGATTCATTCTGTTGTCCATAATAGTGCATATTAGTGTGATGATTGATCCAGCTTTTACGGTTTGGAGACCCTGTTTTAAAAGTGTCATCCACAGAGAACTAAAGTGTTATTTTTTCAAGTGCTATTGACAGTCTTGATTAAGATTGGGTTTCACCACCAGTGTGATTCACTTGTTTTCACTGCAAATCCGATCTAACTTTTTTTTTGCAGAAGTGATAAATGAAAATTAAAATTTGGGTTTTGGTGTTTTTTGTCTCTGTCTCTGTCTGTCCTGTCTGTCTGTCTGTCTGTATGTCTGTCTTTCTATGTATGTCCTTCTCTTCTGTCAGTCTGTCTGTCCTTCTGTCTGAGTATATATGTCCTCTTCTGTCTGTCTGTCTGTCTGTCTGTCTGTCTGTCTGTCTGTCTGTCTGTCTGTCTGTCTGTCTGTCTGTCTATGTATGTCCTTCTCTTCTGTCTGTCTGTCTGTCCTATGCATGTCCTTCTGTCTGTTTGTCTGACTTCTGACTGTCTGTCCTATGTCTGTCTGTCTGTCCATCTGTCTGTCCCACATAAAATAGTTTTTGGTACTTCAAAATAAATTTGTTTTCCTGACTTTTTCCAAATGTTTCAAAGATACTGAGCTGAAATTTTTATTATATGTGTAGCTTTATCATGTACTGTTACAGATCACATTTCACTGTCAGGATGAGTTATCAGGAGTGAGCAAGTTATAGTTTCATTATTTGAATATGTCTTCATGAAATGACAAAAGTGAAACAGTATATGGTATATCAGAATTCAGCTAGGACAATTTCCAATTCAGCATTTCCATTAAAAAATAAATATAATCTTAAATTATTTATATTTAATTTGACATTATGTGAAATTGATAGTAATAAATCAGGATTTTGTGACTTTCAAAACTGATAGTAATAAATCAGGATTTTGTTACTTTCAAAACGTTGAACTGTCTGAGAAAAAAGCAACACACTTTTTAACTACAAACCTTAGGCCCAACATTTAAAAAGATTTTGTATGGGCTTGCAAATGTGAATTTTACTGATTTAGAATTAAAATAATTTAGAAAAAGGTGGTCTTTTTTTTATTGATACTGATACCATCAGTTTATCGAATATACATAGTAAAAAACATTTATCAACTACACATAGTAAGAAATCACTAATTTGATGCATGGTTAGTCTCGGATCAATCCCCGTTGGTGGGCTCATTGGGCTATTTCTAGCAACAGCTGTGGTATGTGCTATCCTTTCAGGGAAGGATTCTAATTAAAAAATGTAGTGGGAGCGCTCTCTAAGATAATATGTGAAAATTACCAAATGTTTGACATCCAGGCAATAGCAATGTGTGGCACAGGTAGCTACATGAGAAAAGCACCTGTCGCGGTTGGAGAGACAAGGACTGGGATGTGGAGGTGGACAGCGAAAGAAGTTAAAAGATAGGAGGAGTTGCCAGATCGGGAAGAAATGAGATGGAATTCAAGGGAGAGAACAGAAAGGGGGCAGTGGGATAAAAACAAAAACAAATAGTGGATGATTAATAAATTAATTTGCTTTAGCGTTGTCGTTAAATAAACGAAACAAACTTTTTTAGACACTGTTTTCACTAAATGTGAAATAAATAACCATTTATACATGTATATAACATACATGTTTGGAGCAAAAATTATTTCAACTCTGATATTAATATGTGACATTTCGGTATTTTAATTTATTTTTATTCCAATTCCTAACATTATTTTGTTTAAGAATTAGCCCGTAAAACATAAAATAAAAAATGTCTGGCCTAGACTGCATGGATATTACAAGTTGCAGTCTCATAAAAGATGAATCAGCAGTCTGGGAAGGTGATGTGTGGGCCGGCTGACTATAAACAGGTTGACACATCTTGACACTTGTTTCTCTTCCTTTGTTTCTGTAGTAGAGAGGGGGGAGGGAAGTAGACCAGTGGTAAAGTTCTCAGTTGATGCACGTTCAGTCTAGGATCGATCTCTGTCGGTGAGCCCATTGGGCTATTTCTCATTCCAACCACTGCATCAGTGCATCACAACTGGTATATCAAAGGCTGTGGTATGTACTATTCTGTCTGTGGGATGGTGCATATAAAGTATCCCTTGCTGCTTATTAAAAAGAGTAGCCCATCAAGTGGCGACGGCGGGTTTTCTCTCTCAATATCTCTGTGGTCCCTAACCATATGTCCAATTCCATATAACTGTAAATAAAATGTGTTGAGTATATCTTTAAATAAAACATATCTTGTCCCGTTTCCTATAGTAGAATGTTCACTTAAGGTGCTTTGGTCACAGGATCGAATCCCCTCAGTGAACCCATCCCAACCATGCAGTGCCCCATGACTCATACATATTGAAGTCCATCTTATCTGCTGTTCTTTCTCTGGGAAAGTGTATATAAAAGTTCCATTGCTGCTAAATGTGGCAAGTTTTTCTCTGTAACCATAACATTATTTTTGTATGTACCATAGTTTGATACCCAACAGCCAAGGGGCATGACATAGCACAGTGGCAAAGCATTCGCTTCTTGCGCGGTCAGTTTGGGATTGATCCCCATCAGTGGGCCCATTGAGCTATTTCTCTTTCCAGCCAGTGCACCACAACTGGTATATTAAAGGTCGTGGTATGTGCTCTCATGTCTGTGGGATAGTGGATATAAAAGATCACTTGCTGTTAATTGAAAAGAGTAGCCCATGATGTGGCGATGGTGGGTTTCCTCTCTCAATATCTGTGTGGTCCTTAACCATTTGTCCAATGTCGTATAACCGTAAAAAGAAATATTACCAGCAGCCAATGTATTTTTCATGCCGGGGTATTGTTAAACATTTGTTCTGTTCTGTTCTGTTCTGTTCTGTTATGTTCTGTTCTTTAGCTATATATCAGACTTACCAACTATTTTAATGGGACCTTTAGATGTTAAGAACATGCAGTTTCAAAGCAGTACAATCTTGAGTATATTTAACCTTATGTTTTTTGTTATTAGAATTGAGTTAAATCTTGAGATGAAGCATCCAGACTACCAGTTAGTTTTCTTTCCACTTTTTACTCAGTTTAAACTGCTAATTTATGAATCAGCAGTTAAAAGATGACAGTATGTTAGCAGATTATTAATTGCATGAATCATGTTGGGATTCATGCATGTTGTTTTAATAACATACTGGTGACTACTATACATGTATCATTATCTGAGTGTCTTATACAGGGCATAGCAACCAAATCTGTCTGTGCCTACAGTACTATCAAACCTTTTTTAATACAGCCACCTTAATAATGATTAAACATGGCATTTTAAAGAAGGCAACTACATGTACAGGTCACTTTGTATAATACAGTGAAACCTCTCTAAACCAGACACATTTGAGACCAAATAAAAGTCTGGTTTTAAGAGATATCCTTTTAGAAGGGTTCTTTTCTGCACAGATATTTAAAAAAGGACCATAAAAAACATCCGATTTTGAGGGAATTCTGGTTTACAGAGGGTCCAGTCTTGAGAGGTTTCACTGTATATGAGAAACAACAGCAAGGTAGTAAGTTAAGTAAGCAGTAATCAAGTTTGTAGCGGGCAGCATAGCCCAGTGGTACAGTGCCCGCCTGATGCGCGGTCGGTCTAGGATCGATCCCCGTCAGCTAACCACTGGGTTTTTTTCTCGACATAACCATATGTCCGACGCCGATATAACCATAATTATAATGTGTTGAGTGTGTTGTTAAACAAATAAACAAACAAACAAAATGATCAAGTTTGCCTGTTTTTAAAATCATACTTCCTCTTTCCTTTACTTTCCTTTAAATTCCATCTGATTTATTTCTGATCTGAAAAAAAAGTACGTTCACTACAGCTGTTTTGCTCAGTAAATTTTAACATTTAGCAGGAAAGATTTTAGTTTTTTTGTTTTTGTTAAAATGTCATAAGCTAATAATACATGAAAGCCATAACGGAAGTTGCAGAACATTCTGGTCCCAGATGAGTTTGACTAATTCCGATCAGCTGCTAATAAAAAAAAACCCACTTTGTTCTATAGTTGACATTTATCAGTTTATTGTGAACGTTTTAGTTGGGATCTGTTGTTTTTTGTGTGTGGGTTTTTTGTCTCACTGTTACAAAGTGAAAAGGTTAAATATAGGTATTACTGTTCCGATGCTGTGGTGACGGTGGTCTTAGTGACAACAGCATCTGTGTTTGCATTAGCTCAAGGTTAAAGTTTTGTGTTAAGCTGCATTTCTCACAAACTGTAGCTTCTACATTAATAAAACTTGGTTTATAGTTGCATCTATGAATGCTCATCACGATAATTGTGGTTAAAATGTTCATTCATTCAGTTAAAAACCATAATTGAATTTCTTTTAATATGCGATTCCCATGCTGTGGTGACGGTTGTCTCTACTTTTGCATTTATGCTCAAGGTTAAATGTTTGCGTTAAGCTGCTTTTCTCATAAACTGTAACTTCTACATCAATGAAATTTGGTTTATAGTTATATCTATAAATGTTCATCACAATGCATGTTGAAAAAAAAAAATCATTCATGTAATTAAATGTTTTATTGAATTTAAATTTAAAAAAAAAATTATTAACATTTTATTTTATCATGCATTGAAATGAACATTTATCAGCAACACTGAATACATTTATGTTAGGCTAAACATTTAATTCCACAGGATTCTTGTTTATTCTTGTGGCGCAGTGGTTAAGCCATCGGACTACAGGCTAGTAGGTACAGGGTTCACAGCCCGCTACCGGCTCCAACCCAGAATGAGTTCTTAAGGGCTCTGGGTAGGCGTAAACCGACTACACCTTTTTCTCTTTCACTAACCACTAACCAACTAACAACTAATCCACTGTTCTGGACAGCCCAGATAGCTGAGTTATGTGCCCATGACAGTGTGCTTAAATCTTAATTGGATATAAGCATGAAAATAAGTTGAAATGAAATAGATGTTTATTTTTAAGACACACCTTTATGAACGTATTAGTATTTGGTCTAGAAACCAATAGCATATGACATGATGATGTGAGGGGATGGGACATAGCCCAGTGGTAGAGTGTTCAACCGGTCCCCATTAGTGTGCCCATTGAGATATTTCTCGTTCCAGCTGATACACCACAACTGGTATTTCAAAGGCTGTCATATGTGCTGTCCTGTCTGTGGGATGATGCACATAAAAAATCCTTTGCTACTAATTAAAAAATGTAGACAACAGAGTTTCAAATATTGTTAATTCCTGTTCTTATCAGAGGCCAGACTCTGGATGGATGTGTTCGAAACCCTAGTGGCATATAAACACGTTAAACTGGATATCTATTTATCAAATACTGATCTTGACTTATTTTAGTGCCCAAGTAGTCTCTGTGGTAGTGGCAGCAGTGTATTTTCTCTCTTGATCGAGTGTTGAAATAACCTCATGTTAAGACACCAAGTAGCCCTGTTTATAAATGTGCCACGATCTGAAAATCTTAAAACAAGTCTTCCTGTCTTTTTGTTAAAGCCACATGAATCGGTATCATTGATTTGCACATCATAACCCCAACCTCCAGTTGATAACTTTTCACGAGCCATCTCAAGTAGCTGTACAGACCCGTCTCAAACGACTTACTTATGAGCATATACATTCTTAAGTAAATCAAGACTGGCCTTGGGTAAGGAATAATACAGTTAATTTGATTCATTACCATCTAGCTTTCACGGGACACCAATTTTTGTAAGCACCTCGACTGGCTTATAATGTGAATCAATTTTCTTGGTGAGAGAGACCACTGATGTGGTCATTAGACTGAAACTTTTCAGTGACCAGTGCAGATTGGATGGATTGAAGAGGCCACTTACAACTTACAAGTATGGTACGCTGGGAGCAAATGGATGGGTGTGGTGTGGCTTTATCAGTAGTACAGAGTTCTTGCCTCAGGTGTCATGGGTTGCAGGATCGATTACCTTAGATGGACTCTGTTTTTTTCTTCTCTTCCAAAAGCAGTGCCCCTCATCAAAGGCTGTGGTATGTAATGTCCTGTCTGTGGGTATGTGCATTAAAAAGGATCCCTTGCTGATGTTTGGAAGGAGTAATCTGTATAGTGCATCAAAGGCTGTGACATTTGCTATCTTGTCTATGGCATGGTACAGATCCTTTGCTGCTGATTGAAAAGAATAGCCCATGAAGTGGTGACAGCAGGTTTCCTCTCTCAATATCGGTGTGGTCCTTAAGCAAACCTTCCTTTCTTCTGAAAACAGAACAGCAGTAGAGAAATTGGCAGCTATACATATACACACATCATTGTGGTGGATTCTGCTTATATGTGCCTTTGTTATTGAATTATGATTGTTATTCAATAAGCAAGATCACCAAATTTAATAATGGAATTTAATAATTATTCCCTTGGCTTTTACTCTAGAATTTACGGTAACCGAATTAGTTGTTGTCAACGTGGGCAAATCAACATTGAGGGCATTGACATATGCACCATTGTGATGACTCCTATATACTCATTATAGTAGATGATGTTATTGGTAACAAGCAAGATTACAAATTATAGTATTGAATACATGGGGCGGGATGTAGCCCAGTGGTAAAGTGCTCGCTTGTTGCTCGGTCGGTCTAGGATCGATTCCCATTGGTGGATCTGTTGGACTATTTCTTGTCTCAGCCAGTGTACCTCGACTGGTATATCAAAGGCCATTATGTGTGTTATGCTTTCTATGGGATTGTGCATATAAAAGATCATTTGCTACTACTAAAAAAAAAAGGTAGCAGGTTTCATCTCTAATTTTAAGTCGTAAGACTACATGTCAGAATACACAAATGTTTGGCATCCATTAGGCGAGGATTAATAAAGCAATGTGCTCTAGTGGTGTCGTTAAACAAAACAAACTTTTTAAAAACTTATTTGGTGATGTTATTAGTAACAAGCAAGATCACAAATTTTGGTATTGAATGCATGTGTAATGATTCCAGGATTATTCCTTTGGCATATACATGTATAATCTGGGATTTACTTTAGCTGAATTAGAGTTGTGTCAACTTAAGTCTTGTTGAATGAAAAATAAGTTGGACAGACTTGAATGAAATGCCAGTTGTTTGCAGAACCCAGCCATCTCCCAGTCTTCAGTCAAGTCTTGAGGGGTTTCTGTGATGACAGGCATGTCACTGTCTTTCCACGCCAGACGTTGCACGGTTTCTCAGTTTTAATCAAACACTGCCACACTGACTTAGATATATATAGTCATAACAAAATTGGTTTACATAAGTAGTGGGAGGTGAGGGCAGTATAGCACTTGTGTTAGCA
>JAECMU010102225.1:0-12228 GCA_016106625.1 Dracogyra subfuscus
GAGAGAGAGAGAGAGAGAGAGAGAGTTAGTTTGTATGATTGTGTATGTCTACGTGTATGTTCTATATATGTGTGAAAGTGTGTGTATGTGTGCATGTATAAGACTGTGTATGTATAAGATTGTGTGCCTCTATGTATGTGAGTGCATGTGTGTATTTGTTTATGTGGGTGTATGTACAAACTGTATACATAATTACACATAAGTATTGTATTCTACACTAGATTATTTGTACTGTTAGACACTAATTCTGTAAGATGAAATCAATCTGGGGTTCACAGAGATTCCGCGATTACGCAGGTACACCCGTTCAGCCAGAGGTCAGTATAATTAAATCTATTGTACCGGAGCGGTACCTTCCCTCACTTCACACCAACTAGAGGAAATCCAATTCACATCAATAGCTTTAACAAGGGCAGATCAAAAATTTCTAAAGGGGGTGGATGAGTCACAAGTTCACTGTTTAAAAGGACATCACTAGAAGACAATGATTTATTAATCACTGGCCATTTGTTAATTCTGACATGTAGTCTTAGAAAAAACCTGTAATATTTTACCAACAGCAGCAACGTATCTTTTATATGCACCATCCCCCAGACAGCATAGCACACAACATGGCCTTTGTTACCCCAGCTATGACAAATGCCAGCTATTACCTACTGGACACATGGTACACATAGCTATGTGGTTGCCTAAACATGTACAAGTGCAGGTCACACATACAGATGATATTGTACTGCTGTTAAACTGCTAGCATGTTGATCTAAGTAACTGATCTGAGAAGCACAAGGTTTAAATAACTAGAAAACCCCATGTCCACCCCCTTGATCTGTCCCTGTTTTAAATGCTTGCATGTTGATATAAGATTTATTGAGCACAATGTTTAAATATCAACAACAAAAAACCCATGTCCACCCCCTTGATCTACCCTTGTTTAAAATGCTTGCATGTTGATGTAAGTAACTGATCCGAGAAGCACATGGTTTAAATATCAACAAGAAAAACCCATGTCCACCCCCTTTATCCACCCTTGTTTAAACTGCTAGTAACTGATCCAAGAAGCACAATGTTTAAATATCAACAAGACAAACCCATGTCCACCCCCTTGATCTATACCCTTGTTTAAAATGCTCACATGTTGATCTAAGTAACTGCTTCGAGAAGCACAATGTTTAAATATCAACAAGACAAACCCATGTTCACCCTCTTGATCTACCCTTGTTTAAAATGATCACATGTTGAACTGATCTAAGACTCACAAGGTTTAAATATCAACAAGAAAAACCCATGTCCACCCCTTTGATCCATCCTTTGATCTACCCTCATTTAAACTGCTCGCATGTTGATCTCAGTAACTGATCTGAGAAGCTCAAGGTTTAAATATCAACAAGAAAAACCCATGTCCACCCCTTGATCTACCCTTGTTTAAAATGATCGCATGTTGATCTAAGTAACTGATCCGAGAAGCACAAGGTTTAAATATCAACAAGAAACCGTATTGAAATCTGCGAGCATGACGAACTCGGGAATAATGGAGCTAGTTGAAACCACTAGTTTCTGTACATAAAGAGGTGTCGGTTTGCTAACCACTATAAAAATGCTAATATACAAAGTATTTTTTCTTGAAGCAGCATGCTACAACAAAGCTGTAATTGGGGTCATTATCGGTAGTGAATATCCATGCGAACCAAGCATCGTGACCGGTTTTAGATGAATTGTGGGATTGGTTGAAGTGATTTTACGCGAGGTGTGAGAGAGATCAAAGGTACATTAGGGTAACCGACTTAATAGGTTATTAATGTACAATGTCATTAACTCAGTCTTTGTAGATTGAAGTTGTTCAAAACTATTTTTCGTACACCCTTGTTTATTAATGCAAAATGGAAACACAATTACTGTTACAGTTTTAATAAGCTTTCTACCTTTCAATATCTACAAATATCGTTAACAGGGGAAAAATTATGATCACTTCTTCATACTTAAATGTTAAAACATATATAAACACGGCAGTTTAAAAGCCACAAGTTACAAAAGATATTTAACACTGAAACTTAAGGAAAGTATATTCCACAAATTATTTGGTGTCTACCACCAAAATAAATTCCATAGATGACAATACTAAACTATATGACTAAAACTTCTATCAGAAAAGGGGTGTGGGTTATGGTAGAGATGTGGGTTATGGTAGAGGTGTGGGTTATGGTAGGGGTGTGGGATATGGTAGGGGTGTGGGTTATGGTAGGCCTATTAATTGTGGATATACAGATAAACCCCTCTAAACCAGACTTCCTTGAAACCAAGACAAATGTCCAGTTAAAAGAGGGATCTGGTTTAGAAAGATTAAGTTCTGTACAAGTTTTAAGACATCTGGTTTTGAGGGAATTTTGGTTTACAGAGTGTCTGGTCTTGAGAGGTTTCACTTTTAACAGGAAATGTCTTTGACTTCCCTAAACTAGTTCTGCACCTAAACTGCCATAGGTTTAGTAGGACCACATAGTTCAGATACACTGGGAGATATAGAGCTTAAAAACACTAACATTGGTGGTTGAGGTGAGGGCAGGATATTCATGTTTACAAAACTGACTTAACTGCACCTTTTTTCACTAGCCATCGGGCATGGCTATAGCGGTTATTAACTAGTCCAACATTGAATATCACTAGCCATGGGAGTGGTGCTACCATAATCTAGAAACCCTGATTAAAAACCTGAATCCCATCCCCGTAAAAATGACACAAAAAAGTTGATGCAAGCTAGTGTAGTATTTTGAAACTATAATCATTTGTGTGATTTGAATACTGTATAGTGTATACATAATAATTATCATCAAATATGTACATCACAATTTACAAACAGTACTAAGGGTCAAATCTGCAGTTTGATATAAAAATTATTTAGAATATCTTTTTGTTGATCATCGGTAATTTAAATCAAAATAAAGGAATTTACTGCTTGTGTGAAACGTTTTATAACAAGTCATATCATATAACCCACAAATGGCAGGTGCAGCAGTATTTTATACATTATTAAAAGTTAAATGAATGTTGAACTTTGACCTGGCGAGATGTTATTTGGTATAGTGCTACCTATATGTGAAATGAAACATGGGAAATAACTGACTTTTTTTTATGCCCGATGATTGCTGAAATTTAATCTTTACAGTTGGTTGGTTTTCATAAAAAATTATTTTATGCATGACTACACATTTTTCACTTAACTTAATTTTATGCTGTGTGAGGATAGAATCTCATAGGTGAGATTATTTTGAGGGGAGAATGTGTGATGGCGGGTAAACATACAAATAAAGAAACATGTAGATTTTTTAGCTCATGCCTTTGTCAGAGAGTGTACCTACCCCAAGTGCACTCAAACCTTAACCGAATGTAAGTAAGTTAAACCAGTACTTTTCTCTTACATATACTGGGTGTTACCTTCATTTATTCAATGGAGGTAATGACAGATTTGTTTTCTTCTAAGGGTTATAGATATTTGTAAATCCATGCTCTAATTATACCATGGAATGAAAATGGAAAATATTTCATGTGTTTACATATAAAAGGTTAAACCACACATGGAGCGAGGGAGAGAGGGAGGGTGGTAAGGGAGAGAGGGAGGATTTAGGGAGGGAGGGAGGAAGGGAGGGAGAGAGATAAAGCTATACAGACAAAAACACAAAATGAGAAAAAGTCTAAAAAAGAAAGACAGACACACACACAGAGAGAGAGAGAGAGAGAGAGAGAGAGAGAGAGAGAGAGAGAGAGAGAGAGAGAGAGAGAGAGAGAGAGAGAGAGAGAGAGAGAGAGAGAGAGAGAGAGAGAGAGAGAAAGAGAGAGAGAGAGAGAGAGAGAGAAAGAGAGAGAGAAAGAGAGAGTGTTTTGTTTAACGACGCACTCAACACATTAGAATTACGGTTATATTGGCGTCGGACATATGGTTATGTCAAGAAAAAACCCAGTGGTTAGCTGACGGGGATCGATCCTAGACCGACCACGCATCAGGCGGGCACTGTACCACTGGGCTATGGCCACGCGAGAGAGAGAGAGAGCGAGAGAGAGAGAGAGAGAGAGAGAGAGAGAGAGAGAGAGAGAGAGAGAGAGAGAGAGAGAGAGAGAGAGAGACAGAGACACAGACAGAGAGACAGAGAGACAGAGAGTGAAAAAATAAGAGGGATAGGAAAAAGATATAGAAAGAGCTTATCATCTCTCTTATAATTTATCTCTTTCACACTAAAATCGGGAAACTTCAAATTACAATCTCAAAATTCTGCATTAATAATGAGAAGAAATATTTTGCCTGACCCTAATGAAGTAATACAATATACGCCAGATAACAAATAATGTATTAAACGTGCTGACGTGCCCTTACACAACTACTGCTTTCCGTTACTAAAATAAATTCCATGTTATAATGTACAACATTTGCTGCAGTGTCGTTAAACAAAACATTCCATTCCTTTTGTTTTTACTTCTATTGTCATAGCTGGAAATACCCTCACCCACCAGGTGCGTAAATTGCAATGTTATGATCTGCAATTGACCTGAAGTTATAACCAGCCCACACAAAGGAAATATTATCACGTTCCGCTTTAAGTGCAGGATTACGAAATCACACAGTACTGTTTGCTGTTGTGCCGGTTCCCGCTCCGATAGAATTAGACCGCAAATTGCAGTCAGTAGAACTAACACTGTAGTGAGCCTTCGGTCAAAAGATCAACTCAAATAAAACAACATTCGAAAATAGCAATTCCCTCTCAATAGAATATCAGGAAGTATTAATACTTAAATTTAAATAACTGAATAATTTTTTTTTTTAAATCCTTGAAACATGAATAAATGAATGAATGAATGAATGAATGCTGTTTACACACACACACACACACACTTAAATTTTAAAAATTCAAAGATAAAAGAACCCCACCCCACTCCATGTTTTTTTATCTGCATACTACATGCTTTGTGCAGGAGAAGTATTAATATTATTAATGATTACATGACTACAGAGCTGTATTCGGGAATGAATATATAAATATAAATATATATAATCACATGGATGGATGAATGAATAATGAATAGGATGGGTGGACGGATAGACGGACGGATGTATAGGTGGGTTGATGGATGGATGGATGAACTGATTAACGGATGGACATATGGATGGATGGACATATGGATGGATGGACAGATGAATGGATGAACATATGGATGGACATATGGATGGATGGATGGATGGATAGATGGATGGATGGACTGATTGATGTATGAATGGATGGATGGATGGATGGATGGATGGATGGACTGATTGATGTATGATTGGATGGATAGATGGATGGATGGATGGATGGATGGATGGATGGATGGATGGATGGATGGATGGATGGATGGATNGGATGGATGGATGGATGGATGGATGGACTGATTGATGTATGAATGGATGGATGGATGGATGGATGGATGGATGGACTGATTGATGTATGATTTGATGTATGATTTGATGGATGGATGGATGGATGGATGGATGGATGGACTGATTGATGTATGAATGGATGGATGGATGGATGGATGGATGGATGGATGGATGGATGGACTGACTGATGTATGATTGGATGGATAGATGGATACATTGATGAAGGAACAGATGAATAGATGAATGTATAGATGCAAGGATGGATAAATGGATAAATACATGGATGGATAAATAAATGGAGAGATAGATGGATAAATGAATGGAGAGATAAATGGATAAATGAATGGAGAGATAGATGGATAAATGAATGGAGAGATAGATGGATAAATGAATGGAGATATAAATGGATAAATGAATGGAGAGATAGATGGATAAATGAATGGAAAGATAGATGGATAAATGAATGGAGAGATAAATTGATAAATGAATGGAGAGATAGATGGATAAACTAAAGGGGGGATAGATGGATAAATGAATGGAGAGATAAATGGATAAATGAATGGAGAGATAGATGGATAAATGAATGGAAAGATAGATGGATAAATGAATGGAGAGATAAATGGATAAATGAATGTAGAGATAGATGGATAAATGAATGGAGAGATAGATGGATACATGAATGGAGAGATAGATGGATACATGAATGGAAAGATAAATGGATAAATGAATGGAGAAATAGATGGATAAATCAATGGAGAGAGAGATGGATAAACAAATGGAGAGATAAATGGATAAATGAATGGGTGGTCTGCACATGACAGTAGATTAGTGTGTAGTGAGAGAGGATGGTGACTTACACCTACCCACTGATTCGTTAAAAGTTACTCACACAACACATTTTATTTACGGTTATATGGCGTCAAACATCTTGTTAAGGACCACACAGATATTGAGAGAGAAAAACCCGCTGTCGCCACTTCGTGGGCTACTCTTTTTGATCAGCAGCAGGGATCTTTTATATGCATCATCCCACAGACAGGATAACACATACCACAGCCTTTGATATACCAGTTGTGATGCACTGGCTGGAGCGAGATTGTTTAAAAAAAAAAAAAAAAAAAATTTGTTTAACTACGCACTCAACACATTATAATTATGGTTATATCGGCGTCGGACATATGGTTATGTCGAGAAAAAACCTCAGTGGTTAGCTGACGGGGATCGATCCTAGACTGACCGCGCATCAGGCGGGCACTGTAACACTGGGCTATGCTGCCCGGAGCGAGAAATAGCCCAATGGGCCTACTAACGGGGATTGATCCTAGACCGATCGCACATTAAGCGAACGCTTTACCACTGAGCGACATCCCACCCCTCTGGTTTAAGGTACTAGTCTATAGGATCATCTGACATCTGTCTGTTCTCAGATTACTTGGTGTCAGGTGTCACACAACACAGTTCATTCATTAACATTGGGAAACTAGTAAGCTGATTGCAGACAGATAATCTGATTATACAGACAATGGCTAGTAACCACCAGATGGGAATTGATGCAGTTGTCTTCCTCATCCAGTTATTTTTAGAGTTGTTTTTCCATTACAGGTAATTTGTAGAAACTGGTCACAGTGGTGGAGTGGTTGTAAACCAGGGCCCAATTTCACAAAACATTGTAAACCTAGTTTTCAACGTAAACATAAATCTACGAATAAAATACAATTCATATTTCTGTCAGAGTACAACAAATATTCGATTATTTGATGTCAAACATTTGCTAATTCTGATTCGTAGTTATCAGGCCACCACTACATTTTTCCTAATGCAGCAAGGGATCTTGTATATATGTACTTTTCCAAAGACAGGAAAGCACATACCATGGCCTTTGACCAGTTGTAGTGCACTGGTTGGAATGAGAAAAACATCCAATCAGGTGAATGGATCCACCAAGATGGTTTGATCCTGCGATGCAAGAAACTCAAGCAAGAACTCATCTGACTGCATGAGCTAAGTTACACCCAATGAAATAATCTTTAGAAAACATTCACTGGAAGGGATGCAGTTCTAATTTCAAACTCAAATCCTTTGTTGCACTCCAATTCTAATTTCAAATATACTGTATTTTATAAAACTCATTTTCTAATTCATAGAAAAAAAAGTAGCGGCTTATAGGCCAGAAAATATGGTATATGTAACTCAAATTTACAACTCTAGCATATTAAGACATTCAAGTTTCAACTCAAATTTCAAACTCAAATACAGGTATAACAACATTCAACTCAAATCTTCCGACTCAAATGTTTTATGTCAAATGCTAATTTTGAACTCAAATCCATTGAGTTCAATCTCAAACTGTAAGATTACCACTGTCTAACTAGTTTAGATTTCTCATGTAAATAAAACTAACCCTAATCCTAAAAGTAACCTTATAACCCTACAAACCAAAATAAGGGGGTACAATTGCATATTTTACCTTAGTTTCTGATACAATGACCTCACTTAAGTTTTATGTTGCTCCTATGTCACTTGAATTTCACTAAATTTTAACATGGCTAATATTTTGTGATTTACAGTATATATATTAAAGGGACAGACCCTAGTTTCACTTCATGAAAATTAACATTAAGTTTATTTTAATTTACAAACCTGTAACACATTTTTATAAAGTTACAATTGAGTGAAACATGAGTCTTTGACTTTGAAATGGTGAAATAACCTCTAAAATAGAATAAAACTCGACTACATACATGTAACTGTTACTTCTCAGAGGCACATGCCTTTTTAAAAATATGAGAAATGCATTTTGTGATATTAAAAAACATCAGGATGACCAAAAACACTTCGAATGTACGGAAATGAATACTTTAAACAATAAAATTTAAGTAAAGTATGATTTCAGTTATCAAAAAATGCCTCTAATAGTCAAAACTATGTCTTAGTGTTTAAAAACTAGGGTATGTCCCTTTAACAGCACTGCATGCTCATAAATCCTGTAACTGAATCATTTGGTGTGAAACATTCGACCACACAGCCGTACACATAATAAGCCCACCCATCCATTACATCTGTGACTGGCCAGGTATAACAGATATCACTCATACGGGCAAAAATCAATTGTTCTGTGCTAGCGGCAACTTCCTGACTGGCTGATATGCATAATTAAAACAGTTTAGCATCATTAGGGGCCCGTTTCCGAGCCGTGGTTTCGCGATACCGCAATTACACACAGTGAGCACCCAAGGCCGTTAATTATTCATGACACACTGTGTGTAATGACTCTTCCTGTTTTGTCTCTAGTGTCTCCGTCTATGATGTTAATCAGTGGAGTTGTTACTCCTCAGACACCATCATCAGCTAGCTGAATTTTATTTTAGTTTTGTTTAAACTAGCTGAATTTTATTTTAGTTTTGTTTAAACTTAAGGAGTTAAATTATTTAAAGGCACATTGTCACAGACCACTGACCTATTTAGTGGCCAAAAAAAGTATTACCTGTACAAAAATAATTTAATTTGTCCCTAACTGTACTGTATTCAACCATCTTCATAACCATCATACTCCATTTATTAATGACATTTTGTAAAAATAATTGAATTATGGTAATGGTCCATAATTCAAAAACTAAAATTACCTTGAGGGATAAAATGTATTTCACTCCATCATGGTTCAGTTAAGATGATGTGATAGCTAGATTTGGTTTCCAACAATAATTAATGTCATTTTTAATTATTATATTTTGTTTTAGAAATAAGGTCCTTAAATCTGTGACAGTATGCCTTTAAAAGCAAATGGAAACCTAGGGAGACACCCTACAGTATCATGCAGGTCATAAATAGGTGCTCTTTTGGACCAATAATGTCAAAACCTATCGGCTCTACCTTACATTTACTTTCTAACGACTATCAAAAGTGTGCAAAATTCCTTCATCAAAATGCGCACACCATTCTTTTTTGGCTTAAAATCCTATGAGATTTTTCCAAATTCAATAGCACAAAATCACCACCCCCGCCTGTTACCAAGCTTTGGACTGCTGGTACTCCCTTGTGCCCGCCAGTGCAATCGTCCCCTCTTCATCCATCCCACACTACTTTTCTTGTCTCGAACAGTCGGATCCGGCCAAGGCAGGTCCTTGTGCCCGAGACAAGCGTGTGCTACAACAGCTTGCTCTGAATATGCACGTAAATCCTTGAATCAAATCTAATGTCACATATTGTTTTTTATAGGCCTGGATATTGTTCCAGTATAAGGTTTGTTTTGTTTAACGACACAACTAGAGCACATTGATTTATTAATCATCAGTTATTGCATGTAAAACATTTGGTAATTTTGACATAGTCTCAGAGAGGAAACCCGCTACATTTTTCCATTAGTAACAAGGGATCTTTTATATGCACCACCCTAGACAGGACAGCACATACCACATCTTTTGATATACCAGTCATGGTGCTCTAGCTGGAATAAGAAATAACCCAATGGGCCCACAGATGGGGATCGATCCCACACCAACCGCACATCAAGCAAGTTCTTTACCACTGTGCTACATCCCGCCCTGGATATTGTTAAAAGGCAGAGTATGTATCTTTAAATGCCTGTTATTAGTTTTCAAGCTATACTGTTTTGCACTATAATCTGTTAATCCTTGTTTCAAGTGCTGCATTAGCCGTAACATTCTGCCCGTCACTGAGTTTAAACAGAAAATCAATACAACGGATATCGGATCCCACACACAGTTTATAAGACTGGACAAAAAAAAGCCAACAATGACACAAAACCTGGACAAAACTCCCAGTTTTCAGTCTTACCTTGCAACCGTGTCTCTCAAAACATGTGTATTAGTAGCCGAACATCGAACATCTCGGAAGTCGTGTGAGGGAACAATGGCTAGGTCAGTCGTGTGGTGTATGTGTTAAACTCTCCTCTCTCACCTCTGTGCAGTGTTTGAACTTTACAGCAGTGTAAGACACAGGCCTCTGTGACAAATAACAAATGATCTTTCTACTCAATGGGGGTAGTTCTCCTATAGTCTGTTTCACATTTTGTTAGTGTTTTGAACTAAGCTCAGTCTTTCATGATCATTTGTTCAAGTCAATTATATGTAAGTTTCTTCTTGTCTTTTTTTGTTTTTTGATTTTTTGTTGTTGGTGTGACAAATAACAAATGATCTTTCTACTCAATGGGGGTAGTTCTCCTATAGTCCGTTTCACATTTTGTTAGTGTTTTGAACTAAGCTCAGTCTTTCATGATCATTTGTTCAAGTCAATTATATGTAAGTTTCTTCTTGTCTTTTTTTGTTTTTTGATTTTTTGTTGTTGGTGTGACAAATAACAAATGATCTTTCTACTCAATGGGGGTAGTTCTCCTATAGTCCGTTTTACATTTTGTTAGGGTTTTGAACTAAGCTCAGCCTTTCATAATCATTTGTTCAAATCAATTACATGTAAGTTTCTTCTTGTCTTTTTTTGTGTTGTTTGTTGACTTTTGTTTGTTTGTTGTTGATCTTTCTACTCAATGTTGGTAGTTCTCCTATAGTCTGTTTAATATTGTATAGAGTGTTTTCAAACGGAATTCAGTCTGTCGCGATCATTTGGTCAAGTCACTGCCACACAGTTTTTAGTTGGGTTTGTTTTCTTGTTTCTAATTTTTATTACAACAAATAATAAATTATCTTTTTACTCATTGGGAGTTAGTCCTCCTGTAGTCTGTTTCACATTTTGTATGTGTTTTCAAATGAACTCAGTCTTGGACAATTAATTGGCCAAGTCATTGCTTGTAAGTTTGTTTCTTGTTTCTACTTTTTTCTGTGACAAGTAACAGGGTTCTTACACTTGTAAAAACATGAAATTCAAGGACATTTCCGGGACTTTTCCAGGACATTTTCTTATTTTTCCAGGACATGAAATGTTCAATCAATGAATGTTTTTAGAAGAAATTGTTGTCTAAATGCAGACAGGTCATGAGAACAACAAAAGTAAAGTTGAGGAAAAATAAACCACCAGATTTTTGGCCTAAATTTCCAGGACATTTCCAGGACACAATAAAATTTACTGCTTTTTCCAGGACATTCCAGGCCTGGATTCTAAAATCACAGAATTCCAGGACATTCCAGGATTTCCAGGACGCGTAAGCACCATTAGTAACAGATGATCTTTCCATCAATGGGGGTAGTTTTCTTATGGCCTGTTTCTCATTTAGTAACATTTCATTGAACTCAATCTTTCACAATCATTTGGTCAATTATATATATATATTCTTCTTCTTTTTTTCTTTCTTTTTTTGCTATGACAAATAATACATGATCCTTCCACTAACAGGATAGTTCACTTATATCCTGTTTCACATTCTGTAAGGAGTTTAAACACAACTCAGTCTTTTGAGATCATTTGGTCCATAGTCTGTGTACATGTATGTGCAGATTGAAAGAGAGGAGAGACAGACAGAGGGACAGAGAGAGACAGTGAGAAGAGAAACAGAGAAAGAGAGAGTGAAAGAGAAACAGACAGAGAGAACATGAGAGACAGAGAAAGAGCGAGAGACAGACAGAGGAGAGACACAAATAGATAGATCGAGAGAGAGAGAGAGAGAGAGAGAGAGAGAGAGAGAGAGAGAGAGAGAGAGAGAGAGAGAGAGAGAGAGAGAGAGAGAGAGAGAAGGAAAGAAGATAAAGAAGAAGTAAAAAATGGACAGTAACATGTTTTATATTAGACACGTAGTTACTATACAAAATGTCAGTTGTTTCACAATGAGCTCTACAATACCTTGTTTGTTGTATTTGTTTACATAAATTTAGCTTCAAATGAAAACCATGTTTCATGTTACTATAAAACGTAACAATATAGAG
>JAECMU010102265.1:1694-14459 GCA_016106625.1 Dracogyra subfuscus
CTCTCTCTCTCTCTCTCTCTCTCTCTCTTCCCCCCTCCATCTCTCTACACCTTCTCCATTATGTTAGTCAATGATGTTAAACGTTCTCATATCTTTCTGAATAAATGTATGAATGTTTAGTGACACCCCATGTATTTACATTAAGAATAACATATAGAATTATATAAAACATTAAGAATAACATTTATAGAATTATGTAAAACCACAATTAGTATTTACATTAAGAATAACATTTATATAATTATGTAAAACCACATTTAGTATTTACATTAAGAATAACATTTATATAATTATGTAAAACCACATTTAGTATTTACATTAAGAATAACATTGTTAGTTTGCTGTAAAACCACAATTAGTATTTAAATTAAGAATAACATTTATAGAATGATGTAAAACCACAATTAGTATTTAAATTAAGAATAACATTTATAGAATTATGAAAAACCACAATTAGTATTTACATTAAGAATAACATTTATAGAATGATGTAAAACCAAAATTAGTATTTACATTAAGAATAACATTTATAGAATTATGTAAAACACAATTAGTATTTACATTAAGAATAACATTTATAGAATTATGTAAAACCACAATTAGTATTTACATTAAGAATAACATTTATAGAATTATGTAAAACCACAATTAGTATTTAAATTAAGAATAACATTTACAGAATTATGTAAAACCAAAATTAGTATTTACATTAAGAATAACATTTATAGAATTATGTAAAACACAATTAGTATTTACATTAAGAATAACATTTATAGAATTATGTAAAACCACAATTAGTATTTACATTAACAATAACATTTATAGAATTATGTAAAACACAATTAGTATTTACATTAAGAATAACATTTATAGAATTATGTAAAACCACAATTAGTATTTACATTAAGAATGACATTTATATAATTATGTAAAACCACAGTGTAAAAAGCTGAGTGGAAACGTATAGTACAGTACAAACAAGAAAGCAAGTTTATATTAAAACGTTGTATAGAAAACTTTAAAATTAATATCTGGTTGGAGGTTATTATTTTATATAGGATTGCGTGTTGTATATACAATGTGTGTGTGTGTGTGTGTGTGTGTGTGTGTGTGTGTGTGTGTGTGTGTGTGTGTGTGTGTAGGGACATGTGTGTGCATGTATGTGTTTGTGCATGCATGTATGTACTTGCGTATGCGTTGCCATTGTTTTTACCTGTTTGTTTTGTATGGGGTGGAACAGTTAATACCAGTATAACTCGTAATTAAATAATTTAGGTGTCTTATCGTTTTATGAAAATTAAAGTGTCTTATCTGTTTATGAAGATCAACATACATTTAATACTGAAGTTGTTTTGTTTTTTTAATTCGCGACGCAGACTTGGCAAATATCACAATGTTCAACTACAACCCATATCTATAAACTATTCTATTATCGCAAAGGTTCTGCATTGCAGATAGAATTCCACCAATCGTTGGGCGAGTTACGAAAAACTGGGAATACCCTTAAAGTCAGCTTTTCAAATATCTCTATGTAAGGTGAAAAGAGCCAAAGTACTCGAGATACAATCTTCATTCCACACGAACGAATAATAAAGCCTATCTACCCAACCGTGTTATCATAATATAACTACATTGCCAACTGAATAAATACTGTACCAGCCCAGACCCCATATAAATCAATATATCTGTTCTCGAGGAACTGGAACAGTCCAACACGGAAAACGAAACGTGTTTGTTACAATGAGTGGACTACTTTTAAAATCGGAAATAAAATATGATTCTCTCTCTCTACTTATATTTTATATGTTTCGTTTTGTATTCGTGTATTATGCACGTGTGCGTGCGTGCCTGCCTGACTGAGTATGCAGCCATGAGCCCAAGCAGTGGTCGGAGATATCCGTAGGCGGCGTAGTTTGGGCCTAACCCACCCACCCCAGCCCCCTCTTCCTGTGGTAAATATGATGAATAAAATATGACATCAACACCTTATATATTCTGTGGTATTAAACATTTTAAACTTTCATAGGGTGACATTACATCACAGAACACAAAGAGACTGTCATGAAATGGAATGGAAGGAAGAAACACATATATTGAGAGAGGAAACCTGCTGTCGTCACTTCACGAGCTACTCTTTCGATTAGCAGCAAGGGATCTTTTATCCCACAGACAGGGTAGTACATGCCACAGCCTTTGTTATACCAGTTGTGGAGAATTGCTCTAGTGGCTCTATACCAGCGTAACCCACCTACTAACTATGTAACCCACACTCCAGTGTAACCCACATGCCAGTGTAACCCACAGGCCAGTGTAATCCACACACCAGTGTAACCCACACACCAGCGTAACCCACACGCCAGTGTAACCCACACACCAGCGTAACCCACACGCGAGTGTAATCCACACACCAGTGTAACCCACACACTACTGTAACCCACAGGCCAGTGTAACCCACATGCCAGTGTATCCCACACGCCAGTGTAAACCACATACCAGTGTAACCCACACACCAATGTAACCCACAGACCAGTGTAACCCACCACACTATTGTAACCCACATACCAGTGTAACCCACACACCAGCGTAACCCACACGCCAGTGTAACCCACATCCCAGCGTAACCCACACGCCAATGTAACCCACACGCCAGTGTATCCCACACGCCAATTTAAACCACATACCAGTGTAACCCACCACACTATTGTAACCCACATACCAGTGTAACCCACAGACCATTGTAATCCACACGCAAATGTAACCCACAGCCCATCGTAACCTACCCGCCAGCGTAACCCACACACCAGTGTAATCCACAGACCAGCATAACCCCCAGACCAGTGTAATCCACATGCCAGTGTAACCCACAGACCAGTGTAACCCACGCACCAGTGTAACCCACACACCAGCGTAACCCACACACCAATATAACCTACATGCCAGCATAACCTACACACCAGCGTAACCCACGCACCAGTGTAACCTACACACCAGTGTAACCCACGCACCAGTGTAACCTACACACCAGTGTAACCCACGCACCAGTGTAACCCACGCACCAGTGTAACCCATAGACCAGCGTAACGCACACACCAGCGTAACCTACACACCAATGTAACCCACATTCCAGCATAACCTACACACCAGCGTAACCCACACACTAGTGTAACCCACAACCAGCATAACTCACAGGCCAGCGTAACCCACACACCAGCGTAACCCAGAGACCAGCGTAACCCACACGCCATCATAACATACCCACCATTGTAACCCAAACACCAGCGTAACCCACAGGCCAGTGTAACCCACACCAGTGTAACCCAAACACAAGCGTAACCCACACACCAGTGTAATCCACACACCAGTGTAACCCACAGGTCAGCGTAACACACGCACCAGTGTAACCCACAGGCCAGCGTAATCCACAGGTCAGCGTAACCCACACACCAGTGTAACCCACACACTAGTGTAACCCACATACCAGTGTACTCCAACCACCAGTGTAACCCATAGGCCAGCGTAACACACGCACCATTGTAACCCACAGGCTATTAAAATCTTTAAAATGTCAGATCCTTCCATTACCCCCTGCTTCAGTGTTTAGCAATCCTGCAAACACAATCAATAACAAAATATCTCCACGTTATCACACTATGCAAATAACATAACAATATTTAAGTAACTATCACTTCTCTAATGGCACTCTAATGTACGTTTTTACTTCATTTGTTAACGAAGCATAGCTACTTCAATTGGTGGATATATTGTATTTTTTTTATGAACTGATCATATTTTAAGATATCACCTTTTTCGTCAATAAGGTCGTTTATAAAAAAAAAGTCCTTTTTCAAAATAGCTTTTAAATAGAAATGGCTTACGATCAATGAGTATTCTGTCATTCAGCCAAATATTAATGTATAAAATATCATCTAATCATCTACGGTTTGAGGCTTAAATTCTTTCTTTGTTTTTAGCCAGCTAAGTAGGGTATCTCTCCAAAATCTATTTGCAATATTTTAAAAAACAATTGTTAAATAATAGTCTCCATATTTTAATATCTCATTTGTTGTTATACCAGTAACCGAATTAAAATAGGTTTACCTATTGTAAATTACTTATATAAATAATCTTCGTAGCTATGAGCATTTTAAGGCAGTCAAAAAACTTCTCTTTTTTTCTTCTTTTTTATCATTTTAAGAGTTATTGAATCACGTTTTAATTTTTTCAGGCTTGTTCTGCCATATAAATTAAAAAAATAACGTATTTAGGGTTTTTTAAGATCGTTTCTCCAGGATTAGATAATGATATTAACAGATGTGTTATTTAGGTATTATTAAAGTTTTATGAACAACTATTTCTCCTAAGACTGTTAGTTTTCGAACAGACCACTGTTTCATGGAGTTTTGATTCATAATTAATCTCTATTTTAGATTCATAATTAATTGCAGTAATATGTTCCAAATCGATTAGCTTCTTTATCAGTTAGTTTATTAAATTTTAAATTAGAAAATGTTTCAGTTATATCATTATCACTTTGCCCAAGTGGCGCAGAATAGCGTTTTTCATAGAAATTTCTGGTTTCTTTCAAAATTTCTTCGTGTTTTCGAATTTCATGTCCATTATCGAATTGAATTCTTGAAATTAGTTCGCTAGAATACTTCCTAGATTCCATATTACAACAATATTGTATTGGCTTTTCTCCTTCCTCTATCCATTTTGCCCGTGATCGAATGTAGTGACCTTTGTTATTCTCTTTTCTTAATTCTATTAGTTCTTCTTTTTTATCTTCAATTTGTTTTGTAGCTTCAATGTTTTCATTTTGTTCTAGCATTTTAATTTTCTCGCATAGTTTAACTTCTAATACGTTTCTTGTTTTATTTTTGAAGCATCTGATCTTAGTTACCAGATCAAATGTACCCCAAAATAATGTTTATCGCTGTCTTTCATCAAACTCTTCAAATGATTAGCTTTAACGAAGACTGTGTCTCCTGGGTTCAGAGACACCACGGTGCTGCTGTAGGTGAGATATTCCGGATATGGTTTCTTGTATATCGTCTCACACTGCGACTTGCTGCTGCTCACCAGGTCCTCCTCCGTGCTGTCCCTGGCGTTGTACCTGACCACGTGTTGCTCGTACGTCTGTTTGCCACCGTCGGGTTGATCGGGGTCCCTATGGGTGAAGGTGAGGTGCACGTACACTTTGTACACACCCCTTGTGGGGATCGTAATGGTGCCGTTCTCGTACCTCATGGAGTTCTTTATTTGAATGATGGGGGATTCTTTGTTTTCATTCCAACTTCGGATCACTCGTACTGAGGTGTCATTCAAAAACGATTTTTCACCTGAAATAAGAAACTATTGTCAAAAGATATACTGCTCCGAAAAGAAAGGGGTTGTACGTTTGAGGGCAGCATATATACACATGTACACAGAAGGAATATATTTGAAATGCGCATTATCGTATCATTCCTATCTGGAGATATTAGTCCAGTTAATATGTGAAACACCCGGGCAAAAGCAGCTAATTCTATATAACATACAAAAAAGTCTACCAAGATAGGAGTATGGGAAATATACTTATTTTGGACATGTATGTTTGGGAATTTTTATTAAAATTTTACCAATTTGTTTTCATGTACATGAGTATCTCATGCTAAACTGAGTTCTCTATTTATATAAAATACATTTAGAAACCTTGAATGTTCATTGTTACGAAGGTTTGATCAGTCATCATGATGATATGACTCACTATTATAATATATATATATATATTACGGTTTTTATTTTGTTTGTTTTAGCGGGCAGCTTAGCCCAGTGGTACAGTGCCCGCCTGATGCGCGGTCGATCTAGGATCGATCCCCGTCAGCTAACCACTGGGGTTTTTCTCGACATAACCATATGTCCGACGCCGATATAACCGTCATTATAATGTGTTGAGTGCATCGTTAAAAAAAACAAAACAATAACAACAACCCACAAACAAAAACAAATTGTTTGTTTTTTTCTCACATATTACCTATGTACTTCTAAAAATACCATTGGTGCATGTACATGATTTATTTAGATAAATCCGAATGCCAAAAACTAGTATCTCTGCACAAGACAAAGTCCAAATGAATCTTTGACAAGGTCATGACAGTACACACCATAAATCACTATCATGTTTTGTTTGTAGAAAATATCCACTCATCTGACCTTAGTTTTGTAAAATGTTTCAATAATTATGACCAAACCCACCCTGATATTGGATAAAACCGAAACAGAAAAAAATGTTATGTTACGTCAATAACCTAGATCATTATTATAAAGTATATTTGTTTTTCTCATAACACCTGGTACTTTAAAACAATAATATTTATGGAAAATATATCAGTATAAGCATTTCAATTCATTTCAACTTATTTTCGTGCTTATGTTGCATTTAGTCTGTGGGGTTATGTAAAAAAGCAAAACTTTGGGTAGATTCTTGGCACCAATGATTAAACATACCTAGAAACATCCCTGATTAAGACAACAATGGGTGCCAGTTTTTGCATTAACATTTAGGGCCTCCATTTTGAATTTCAAAATGGCCGCCTTTTAAAACTGATTTCTATGATTTTTTTTTGTATTCAACCTTATTTTAAACATGTAATTGAAATGTGTGCAAATAGTTTGGGTACCAAATGCATTATAGTTAAGTCAACTATTCATCTGAACTCGTTTTCGATGTTATTATCAAGAAATACTGGTATGAATGTGACATTTCTTACAGGTATATGACAAATATTTTCTGCTAACAGTATGTAATGATACATATCCAATGTGAACCAGTTATCCAGTTACTGCCTTGCGCTATCGAAGGCAACCCGAAACCACAGACAAGTCCACAGTATGCCACTTATATGATCTGTGCACGTAGGTGCTTGGGGTGAACAATTGAAGGCAGTGGTCTTAAAGATGCATGGCAAGAAGCAGATCTGTACAGTAGCGTGACTGTATCGCAAATTTTAAATGGCAATCATTATAACAGAGCGATCGAAGCGCATCAGATAACTCTTCAGGCAATGTTCGATCTCTGGTTGGAGAAATTCCATTGTTCGTGACGTCTTGGTAGCCAGCATAAAGCAGCTGACTGAAGCATGCAGGGATAAGACCGGAGTTGTAGAAGCACACGAGGCATTCCTAGTGAAAATAGAATCATTGAATCTTGAGAAACAGCTACGAGAGATTGACGTTAGTCATAAGACAGACCCAGTGTTTCAATGGGCTAGGATGTACATGTGGCAGGTGATGCCACTGGTACAGTTTCAGAGGGCCATACGGGAAGGTAACTGGCACCTCTACTTGGCATCGCTTGAGCATCTTTGCAAGTATTTCTTTGCATATGACAGACTAGATTACGCCCAAAATATTCCAGAGTTCATTGCACGCATGGATGCCATGAAAACTTCTGATCCAGACCTATGGCAGAGCTTCACAAATGGTGGGTTTGCAGTGAATACCAGCAACCACATTCCATTCACATGAATTGGTGTTGATCAGGCGATGGAACACCTGAACAAGTCAACGAAAGGCCAAGGAGGGATCTCTGGAATAACATCATATCCAGCAACACTCTTGAAGTTTTGTCTCACTGCTCCGGAGCTGACACGACTTGCCGATGAGGTAGAACGACTTGTAGCTACTACTACCACAATGACACCACTACAGCATCATCAACTCTCCCAGTCAAAAATAGATCGCCAAGAACGCTCCATTGCACAGCTGAAGTCTGTGTTGGCACCCTGCAACTTATTCCAAACAGAGGCTGGTAGCGATAAATCGGACTGTAAAGGCTGCATGATCAAGCTCATGTCAAAGGAGATCATCCACGACGAAATTCAATGAAGTATCCTAGCAACTGAGGAGACTGGCATGGAAGCTTACAAAACGTTTGTAGAGGAACGCATGATCGGGGGTCACAATTTGTGGGACAAGATGACCAAAGTCAAGCAGAAGACATGGATGTCTGCAGCAAAATACATTAAATTAAACACAGGGTCTAAAGTTTTGACCTAGAAGGAAACCACCTCACTCTTTGCCAGACTGCTGGTTATTGCCCGGTCATCTCGAGAGAATATCAATCTGGAAGAAGTGATTGGGATGTATGAGTTTGCCAACACCAACAAAATTATCATGGCACCAGATGGATCTATTCATCCCACTATGGACAAGAGCAGTGATACAGCTCAAACTTCTGCGCAGTCTACCACGTTTGAAGAGGGATCAGAAACGTGTCTTGTAGTAGATGGAATGGGAGTGGTACAAGAGTTAATGGCAATCAAGAATTTCAACACTTGCAAAGAACTTGCATCGTCCTTCGTCACACTCATCAACTCAAAGGCTCCAGGATATTGTCAAGTGCGAGTCATATTTGATAACTACACAAAGAAAGCATCAATGAAGTAACAGACTAGAGAGCGGCGGTAAGGCAAGGTGAAGGTAATTAAATCCTACATCGTTCAAGACTCAACGGGCATCAAAGACAAAAAGATGTTTCTCGCCAGCAGCAGCACAAAGGATTCGCTAACTCTCTACCTTTTTCATCAGCTTATCCACAACAGTACCGTCAAGGTTATGACTGCAACACGGCAGGAAGTCGTGACGAATTAGGAATGTGAAACAATGACCGATGTTAGCACACAGGAAGAGGCGGACACTCTTATGATTTATCATGCTGTAGAAGTTGTGAGCAACGGGATGAATGTCCATATATATTCACAAGACACTGATGTGCTGCTTTTGGCTATACGAAGAACACCATTACTTGGCAAACATTCTGCGCTAATCATAGGCACATTCGAAAGACAACGCACAATCTTCCTACAGCCTATTTATGACAAGCTCGGCCCGGAGAAGTCAGCAGCTTTGATCAACTGGCATGCTCTCACAGGCTGTAATACCACCGGCCATATCCAAGGAAAGGGAAAGAAGGGATGTTTTGCAACTTTCCTAAAGGCAAGCCCCTCCATTCTGAAAGAGATAGCTGGTCTTGGCGAAGGAGATGAGCCGTCTGACGACGTTTTACGTGGCTGTGAAGAATTTCTTTGCTCTCTTTTCTGTCCAAGTGGGGTCCATATTGGGCAAGCAACTCAATGGTGAACAAGGAGTTGACAAACTGCCACCAACTCAGGGAGCATGGATTGAACATATACGCCGTGCCCATGTCCAGGCTAATATCTGGCGCCAGGATATGGTATTGAACCCAACGTGTCTTGACCCTCTGACCTTGGGGTGGCGACACGTAGACAAAAAGCTACTGACTGTTCTTTCTCAAGTTGCACCAGCTCCGGTCTCAGTGCTGCAGCTCGTCAGGTGTGACTGTGAAAAATCAAAGTGTTCACGAAGGTGCTCATGCAGAAGAAATAATGTGGTCTGTACTGAACTTTGCAAATGTGATGGGGAAGCCGACAGCTGTACGAACATTACACCCCCATTGATTGGCGAAGATCTAGATGATGACTGAAGCATTGACAATTAGGAACGTTTAATTAGTAAGGTTGAGACCCCTGATTCATGCATATAGTATTGTCGTACCTTTTACGAAAAACTTTATCCATCCTCAAGTTACATAACCGCCCAAATCTCCTACATTATTTCTAGTAAATGTTTTCCAATCAAACATAGGTTTTTATTATTGGAATCCTCATATGCCAAAACATATGGTTAGACACCAAAATCATCTCCACATGCCCACTGGTTCAAAAGTATGGCATTTTATGTGAAATATGGTGGCCATCTTGGATTTTTGCTAATTTACAGTATTTAAAGTGCTCTTATTTTGTTTCCAATCAATGGCTGACCCCTTTTATGAGTTTAAACAAGAATAAAACAAATATTGCATGACATTTCAATGAATGGTTATGGTTAATTGTTTTTTTTAAATATTTTCGGTGGTGGCCATTTTGAAATTCAAAATGGATTCCCTAAATGTTAATGGAAAAACTGGCACCTATGTTTTTCTAAATCAGTGAAGTTTCTAGATATGTTTAAATATGAGTGCTAAGAATCTACCCGACAAAAATAACAAATCTAAAAAATGTTACATAAGCCTATAGACTAATTACCTATGCACCTAAGATGATCTCATCTCTGAGATCGCTTCGTGGAAGGGGGCTCAGATAGTTATAATTAATATATTTCCTTTGATTTCAGTTCGTTGGAGCAAACTGGTTTATTTCTCGTTCCACACTATACTCACTAGCGGCGATTTTATTGTTGGTAGTAGTGTGACACGGTGTTCATTATAACATATTCTACACTATACTCACTAACGGCGATTCTATTGTTGGTAGTAGTATGACACGGTGTTCATTATAACATATTCTACACTATACTCACTAACGGCGATGCTATCGTTGGTAGTAGTATTACACGGTGTTCATTATAACATATTCGGCTGGGTAGCTTACCTTGTTGTAGAGCTGGATTCAGACCTTGCAAGTGAATAACTGGTTTGATAGCACTTAGAAACGACACACTGGGCAGTCTATTCCTATCTAGAAAAAAAAGAATTCAATAAACAGTTAAAGGGACTTTCCCGAGTTCCCTGCCTTTGTCACATGTTGTACGACTAACATAGCCCTTTTTGATGACTAAAATTGCATATTACTGATATATGTTCCTGTTTAGAATATCAATATCTGTCTAAACAACGTAATTTTGCCATCTCATTTATTTATTTTTGGTAGTAGCCTAAACTAGATTTTATTTTTTTACAAATTCATATATACTAAGACATAATTATCATGAAGTAAAATGAAAACTGACTGCTATAAACATTAATATACGACCACAAATACATTGGCTATTATATAGACCGTGGTATTTGAAACAAGAATGTGTTTTAATGTGTAATTTTAGTTGCCTAAAGGGTTCTAATACTCCGAAAGCATGCATCAAGTGCTACGAATTGAGGACAGTCCTTTAAAGGGGGTGTACTACGCAGTCGGATGCTACAGAAAGAAAGAAATGCTTTATTTAACGACGCACTCAACACATTTTATTTACGGTTATATGGCGCCAGACATATGGCTAAGGACCACACACATTTTGAGAGGAAACCCGCTGTCGCCACTTCATGGGCTACTTTTTTCGATTAGCAGCAAGAGATCTTTTATTTGCGCTTCCCACAGTTACGATAGCACACACGATGACCTTTGTTGAACCAGTTATGGATCACTGGTCAGTGCAAGTGGTTTACACCAAACCATTGAGCCTTGCGGAGCACTCCCTTAGGGTTTGGAGTCGGTATCTGGATTAAATATCCCATGCCTTGACTGGGATGCAAACCCAGTAACTACCAGCCGATGACCTAACCACGACACCACCGAAGCCGGTCAGATGCTACAGATGAAGGTAGCAATACATGTGGCTAAAAGAGATAAACACAGTATTTCAATAAACATACACACCGTGGATAAACAATATCACAGCCACCCTCATCCTTAAAGCAAACTGGGGGGAAATTGGAGGGTTAGCTGGTAAGTTTGAAACCTGGAAGCGTCTTTGACTACACTAGTTCTATCTTTAGATACACTAATTCTGTCTTTGGATACACTAGTTCTGTCTTTGACTACACTAGTTCCGTCTTTGGATACACTAGTTGTGTCTTTGACTACACTAGTTCCGTCTTTGGATACACTAGTTGTGTCTTTGACTACACTAGTTCTGTCGTTGAATACACTAGTTCTTCCTCTGACTACACCAGTTATATCTTTAGATACACTAGTTCTGTCGTTGTATACACCAATTCTATCTTTTGATACACTAGTTATTATAACAGAACATTGTTAAATCTGGATAGTTTCCACTGACAGATGGATTTATTTAAGATAATCTTTATTGTTATATTAGTTATTACCCGCAGTAAATGCTTTCATACTGATAAACTGATTTATTATTCGATTTGTATGCAAAGGCGTCTGTTAACCCTAACAAGATTAATTAAACAAGTAACAGAATCAGTTAAAACTCCGATTAAATGGAAAGATGAAATCCTCTATGTCGTCTGCCTTCAGCTTACCAATCTTTCTTTTAGGTGTCTTAGGTACTGAACGTTTGTGTTCGTCTAATACGGACAGGTACATCTGAAAAATATGTATAATAAACAGGGGTTTTAATTTTATGGATTACAGCAACCTTACGCGTTTATTTTGATTTAACTTGACAGATGTATGTACATCAATATTCCGTAAGGTTTAATAGATAATGAAACACTCTTTTAAAGCTTAGTCCATTTTAGAAAGAAAGAAAGAAGTGTTTTATTTAACGACGCACTCGACACATTTTATTTACGGTTATATGGCGTCAGACATATGGTAAAGGACAACACAGATTTTGAGAGGAAACCAGCTGTCGCCACTTCATGGGCTACTCTCCGGTTAGCAGCAAGGGCTCTTTTATTTGCGCTTCCCACAGGCAGGATAGCACAGACCAGGGCCTTTGATATACCAGTCGTGGTGCACTGTCTATGACGAGAAATAGCCCAAATGGGCCCACCGACGGGGATTGATCCCAGACCGACCGCGCATCGAGCGAGCGCTGTACCACTGACCTACGTCCCGCCCCACAAATGGACGAAGCACAAGTCATACAACCTAGCAGGTCTTCTCCATAACACAGCCACGTCACGACAGTAATTTACGTTCATTTATCCGAGATTTGATCACAAGTATTTGTGTGCTTCGTGCTTACATGAACAGAAGAAACACGATGTGCACTGCATGATTCGGGCTCGTAATAGAA